>JAKCPI010006964.1:0-60605 GCA_023213315.1 Euborellia annulipes | reverse complement strand
TGTGCCGATCAACTTCTTGAAGCTAAAAAGTGTATAATAAATGATGAATTTGAAATTTTTAAATAATTCTTAAATGTAAAAGATATAATACATAAATAAATATAAACGTATTATTCTAATATAATTTTTTTTTTTTTTCAGGGGCCGCTTTTACAATTTTAACTTTGTTATCGAGTCTAAATAGCTGCGTGAATCCTTGGATTTATTTATTTTTTAATATTGAATTGGTACGCGCAATATTCTCTTGGTGCTCCTGTGGCTACATTCAAATTGGCAATTCAGGTAATAGAAATAATTTAAATAAAATTAAAATGAAATTGAAAGATTCAATTTAATAATGTATATCTCTTGTTATGTATTGGATTTAAATGTGTTTATTAAAGCTTTTGTGGTTTGAAATATTATTATTAGGAGAATTTTTAATTATAGACCACATTTTTGTATTAAATATTTATTAATAATATATAAATTCTGTACAACGTACTAATTTCCTGGAAATGAGTGAAAAAGAGCGGGAAAATTTGAATCCAATTTCACAGAATTGCCGACAGATGGCGCTGACGTCGCTGTATATAAAAAGGCAAGTAACGGACATGACAGTTAGTTCACTTGAATCGGAGCAAGTGCCCAGTACTTGATAACGGCTGCAGAATAAGCAGTTGAAACGTTATACAGTATTTATATATTTTTAATAAATATTTAATACAAAAATGTGGTCTATAATTAAAAATTCTCCGAATAATATTGGATTTTTTTTTTAAACATTCACATTTTTTTCTCATTCACACTCACACTCACACACGCATTCACACAGTCTTTTCGGCAACTTAGGCCATTTAAGACTTTGACGATAACCGTTATTGATAATATACACATATTAGGGGTCCAGGCATTCTTATTTAAGCCATTTGGTATCCAATTTGGTATAAAATCATCGGACTGCTCGGGGTCGGAACCGCGAGTTTGGTATACGAGGTTAGCACGCTAACCTCTACACCAAACCCCGAAGCAATATTGGATTAAAAGTTGTTTTTTTTTTCTCTCAACCATAAGTTATAATTTGAAGATTTATTTATTGTTGCAAATGTTTTCAGGTAATATCTCTAGTCGATGCAGCAAAGAGAGAAGCAGCGGGTCGGATGTGCATAGCCAAAGACGTCTTCCGAATAATTCTTGCAATGGCAAATGGCATGTGGCTATGGATGACAACGACCGGTGCCTAGGAGTTAATGTTTAAAGATTTACACCTTTATTAAAGAATTGTTGATGGATATGTTTCCTCCCTCTGGTCCCTCTTGAAATAGTAATTATTTTCTCTCTTTTTCTTATCCCTTGAACTCACCAATTTTTTTTTTTACTATAATAGCCTACAATATTCCTCTGTTGTTCTTTTCGACCTTCAATTCGTTTTATTATTATTTTTATTTGGTTTTAGTATAGTCCACTTATCTAATAAAATTAACTTAAGTACATTTACTCTTGGACAATCTTTTGTAGCCGAAAGTAGCTCTAAAGTTTTTTTATTTACGGTCATCTGAAGCCTTTTAGAACCCGTTTCTATTTATTTCAATTGATTGGTATCCAATTCAATTGAAATAAATTTCTCGCCTGGGACGGGATGCGAACCCGTGACCTTTGGCACCAGCAGCTAATACTCTACCTCTGAGCCATAGGCCAAGGGCTCTGAAAAGTTAAAACGCAAAATAATTTTTTTTAATTACACTGTACGTCAAAAAAAGTGTGACCACCTTTTTTAATCTACTTTAATGATACTGTAATTTATTTAACATTTAATATCAAATATTTTAATACATTTCTAAGGAAATTTAACACCAATCTATTATATCATTTTAATAAAAAATAATTATATTTTAAGGTCTCGGGGTGCTAATTTTGGGAGATTCCAGCGGCCGCAATTTTGAAGCTATCGATCTCAAATTTCTTTTTAAATTAAAGCTATTTAAAAATATCTACAACTTATAGAAGCCCTCCCTATTTTTGATTTTCGAAAAAATAAATTTTTTTTTAGATTAATCGCATTAAATAAAAGATATTTTTAAAAAATCCGCTCTCTATCTTATAGATAATTAAATTAGTAATCATTGTGTTAAAAAATAATTAATTTTTTACTCTTAGTTAATTAGCTGGAAACTTTCAAATGAAATGGAATAAATCCCTTGTATTCCTATGGGAAAAACTAACGCCATCTCTTGCCGCCTCGAGTAACTCGGTAGTCAATCGTGTCCTAACGGTTTTTCGAGATGCGCACCTTAAATAAAACAAAGAAAAATATGTCGATATTCAATTTGTGGAACAAATCAACATAATTCCGATATGTTGAGATATCTGGGTGTTAATGAAAACCAATAAGGCAGTTAGAAAAACTGAAATGGGAAGATTATTTCAAAATTTCAAAAATTTGCGTTAATAAAAAAATTTGGGCATTTTTGTCTTTTATTTAAATTGTAATTAAAATAACAAGTGGTAAAGCCCTCCTTCGACGGGAGGCAAATACATCAAATTTATTCTTAAATTGATACTGGCGACCGTTGGCACTAGTTGAAACATATTTAATTAGGTAATATAAATTGTACACACTATATGTCGAAATGCGTATAAAGTTAATAAAATGAATTGAAACAAATAACCTTGAGTACAATTTATATTACCTAAATTTATTCTTGCTCACTGTTTGAAAATTTTACAATTGCTCGTCGATTGTAAAATTTTAGAGTTTTAAATTTCCCTCTCTCCACTTACTGTAATTCTGACCAATCAGCGAGAGACCAGGCACATACACACAGGGGCAGGAAGTCACTGGCTAGCGCTTTGTATTGATATATAGTAATGATGATATGAATTGGTGTTAAATTTACCTAGAAATGTATAAAATATTTCATATAGAATCTTAATGAAATTACAATATCATAAAGGTAGATTAGCTCATCTTAAGAAGAAACAGTGTTCCACTTTTTTTACGCGCATTTTGCATTCTTCCATCTATATGTCCAAAAATAATTCTACTTAAGTTATTGATAATTTTATTATCAAATAGCGATATTTATTCTTTTAATTTATGAGCCTCGTTGATTTTTTACTGCCCGATTTTTAATTGGTAGCCAATTTAATTTAGAAAAATGTTCAATGAACCCATGATCTCTCGTGATGGATATTTAAAAATTTCTCTTTTAGTTGTTTCCGGTCTCCCAAAATTCAAATGATCTCCCTCTTCATAATAAAAGTAAGCAACTCGAATAACATCCTCCCTCGCCACTAAACTTTCATAAGAAAGATATACAGGCTATAATAAGATTACTGGTTTTATTTCGACCAGCATTATCTTGCTAATTATAATCTAATTTCTCTTCCTTATTTGCATAACTTAAAATTATTCAAAGTTCTAAGTTATTTGTCATTTCTGATCCCTTAGGGGCATCTGTCATTTGAAAACTCTCTTTACTTTATATTCTAGTCATATTTAAAAGTCCCTTAGAAACTTGAATAATCCTTAGGTTTTATCTTCATGTTGTTTTGTCAACTTTATAAAATCAAATAATTCAAAACGTCTGACAAAGTGTGACAGGTTCTTATGAAATGTGAAGTCGGCTTTTTCTTTATTAGCAAAGAGATCAAGTTGATAAACATTTTTGAAACAACCAATCAACAATAATTTTTTAATTTTTTTCTGAATCATTTAATAACAATAGAAATTATTCATTATGATACCCTAATAGTAATTTTTAAAAAGAAGGCGAATTATGTGTATAGTTATTATTTGAAATTCCTACCGGGATCCCCGTTTATTTACTCGAAGTTCATTCGTGTAAGCAGACACACACCTCAAACTTCACCGGCCTTTGATCGTAGCCATCTACCGGCACCCCGTGAAGTTACATCTCTTTAACTCTTCCTCTTGAGTTCATATTTCTAGCTAATGAACTAATCCTTATTTCTAGTTCTATCCGGTTCCTTTGATCCAACTTCTTCTTTGCTAGTTAAGATGTCCTAGTTTAAGGAGGGACTCACTCAGCACCGACGAGTAGCCTACTCCTTTCGAATAATCCATATCTGAGAGAGAACTTCCTTATGTCTTTTTAGAACAAGATGTCTCAGCATCTTCCACTCCACGTATTTGCTTGAAAGATATTGTTTTCGGATCCTATATATCAATTTCTTGAGGATTCTGTGTATAATTTGTAGTGGGCGTCATTTGCTTCTTTTTTTTTTAAACACGCACACTTTTTTGCACTCACACACTCACCCACACAGTCTTTTCGGCAACTTAGGCCATATAAGACTCTTTACCATACTCGGTATCGTATATTTGGGGGTCCGGCATATTTATTTAAGCCATTTGGTATCCAATTGGCTTAAATAAAATCATCGCACCGCGGATGTTTACTTCTTTTAAATTCGTATGATGGAGTTCACGAAAATTAAAACCAAGTATTTTTCTTTATTATACAGGAATTTTATTGCCAGACAACTGTTGTGTGCATATTCTCACAGTTTCGGTCCGAAAAGGACCATTATTTGTCCTGAAGCATACAAATTACTCTCTTAAACTTCACGCAACACCGGGCCAATTTTACACATGATTGGTTACATATTCATTCTCTTCAAAATACAATGAACAAATATCACAATTATGATTTTTTATAAATTCCAAGATGACAGACAATATTGTTCTGTACAAAACCAAAAAATATTTTTTTTTTTATATAAATAGTTTCAAGATTATGACACCTTTTTCCAAAAAAATGATGTCATTAAAATGATGATGGTACTTTTCGGACCGAAACTGTGAGAATGTGCACACAACATTCTGGCAATAAAATTCCTGTATAATACTTTAATTATCGTGAACTCCATCAAGTGAATTTCTCGCTAATATCCTTTCATCAAATCCGTCCTTACTTAGAGACCTTCACTTCTATTGCAGGGTAGCCTAATATACTTTTTTCTTCCTTTTCTCAATAAAAACTATTCCGTCATTACCATTTGTACATGTAAAAAAAAGAAAATTTAAATTAATTCGGCAATAAAATTTTTTTTGATGTTTGCATCTGCAATGCATTAATAGAGAAAGGGGTATTTTTGTACTACTCTGCATCAGAGATAGAGGTTTCTGTACCCATTCCAAGAATGAGTAGTTCTCCTCTTTCCGTTCAGAACGAGAAAAATTTATTTAAATTCTAGTATCTATTAATTAATACTTATAAATAAATATGGAGAGCCATGGGCGTATCTAGGGGGTTCCGGGGGGGGGGGGTCCAAAAAGGTTTTCCAGGCCCCCCGGGGCCCATGGTCCCTCTCAACCAAATTCTCTAGTTACCATGTAAAGAGCGTCCTAATAATTTGAAATTTTTTTGATTTTAAAGAGTGCCCTTAAGCGTAAGGTCAAAACGATTATTCAATCAAACAATATTAATGGACTTCCAATATTATAAAAATGAAAAAAAGATAATCATCGCATATAAATGAAATGAATGTGAACTCTCGTTTCTTCATTAAAAAAAAAAAAATAATAAATTCCAATAAATACAGGTAATATAATACAGTATTCATATCAAAGTAAGAAGGGAAAAGAAATTATATCTTTTTTGTAAATTAAACTGTAATATTAGAAAATATTTTTTAATATTTTCAATTGATTCTTTTCTTTTCTATGATTGTAATGAAAAAATAAATGAAATTTATTTTTAAGGTATTTTGATCATAACCAAAACTTATAATAAATAAATAAATGATTTATTTTTTTATTTAATATTAGTAATAAATATTGAAAAAATCTGTTATTTATTTATCTAATAACCATATTTGAAAAATTCCTTTTTGTTTCAGGTTCGTGGATTCAGATATATCTGAATATTTTATATAACTTATTTATTTTTTATCCGAACTTTAAATTAATTGAGACTGACTGAAAAATGCATTTGAAAAAACATGGGAGCCTATGAGGATTCTGAACAAATTTTTTCATTTCGATGACTGATATACATTTCAAAAGGAAAAGAGTTTTATAAAATTTGGGTATTTCATACAATAGCTGCTTGCTCATTGGAGAAATCCAGAAACCGTTAATCTAAATTAAATTATGTTTTCCACTTCCTACGCTCAAACTAAATTAAAGAGAGCCCAAAACCACCCCCCCAAAAATTTGTTCTAAAGTGACTTTTTAAAGATTTTTTTAAGGAAAAAATTTTAGGGCTGTCCAAAGTTTAAAAAAAATTTAAAAATTCAGTTTTTCTAAACTTTAAGCTGTTTGAGGTACCACTCTATGATCTCCGATTGTACTGAAACTTGAATATTTCTTTGTCTTTTAATTAGCTCCATATTTTTAAGAGGTGAAGCCTTAAAAAACTTGAAAATTCAAAATTGAAGCCACTTTAGAGCAAATTTTCTATTAATAAAAAAATTTATTTTTCTCTAGAACTTTAAAACTTTGCCCGTTGGGGCAAAACTGCATTTAGCACATATTTTAAATTGTTTTTTCTAAATCAAAAAAATAAATGATTTAAAAATAAGAGTACCCTGATATAATAAAAAATACTATAATTCTTTCGTGTATTTTTTTTTTTTACTTGGGGGGGGGGAGGAGGCGCTAATTATAATCTTGGCCCCGGGCGCAAATTTTCCTTGGTGCGGTCCTGGTCCTAAAACACAAATTTTTAAACTTTTTAGACAGTATCTAAAGATTAAGAACTCATGCATCAAATTAAAAGTATTTACGATGTCACACTTAATTGCTAATTTTAGGAGTTTCCAGCGGCCACAATTTTGAAGCTATCGACCTCAATCTTTTTTTAAATTAAAGCTATTTAAAATATCTACAACCTATAGAAGCCCTTCTTTTGATTTTCGAAAAAATAAAATTTTTTTTTTTAGATTAATCGCATTAAAGAAAAGATATTTTAAAAAAATTCGCTTTATATCTTATAGGTAATTAAATTAGTAATCATTGTTTTGAAAAATAATTAATTTTTTACCCTTAATTAATTAGTTGGAATCTTTAAAATGAAATGGAAGAAGTCTCTTGTATTCCTATAGGAAAAACTAACGCCATCTCTTGCCGCCTTGAGTAACTCGGTAGTCAATCGTGTCCTAACGGTTTTTTGAGACGCGCACCTTAAAATTGCTCAATAATAAATTTAAATTTTTTTTTGTTTGTCATTTAATCATTTAATAAACTTAAATTTATAAATTACAAATAATATTTTATTTAGAATGAGAATTGGATCTGACAATTTCAATATCCAGTTGACTTGGTGGAGTTCCCGACATTTCGAAAGAGAGTCGAACTCCCGGTGAGTGGGAATCCCTGCTCGAAGAAGTTCTTTCAGTTGAGTTGGAAATGGAGGAATTTCTCTCTTGCGGAATAAATGATGGGGGCGTTCCAAAAGGAGAACTATCAGAAAATTAAACAGGCAGAATTAGTTCTAAATAAATTATTAAAACTATGTAATATTTTGCAATTAATTATCTGTTAAATTAATTTGCATCTAGCTTTCCTAATTTTATAAAATGCGTATTCATGGCAAGCTCATCTATTTAAACATTTTGATTGGGAATGTGTGACTCTTTGCTTTACAAAATAAACCTATAATACTCAAATTATTTGTTCCTGGTCAGAAGTCGTTTTGAAAATTGATCTTCTTTACGACCCACTACAATCAACTATTTTTCAAAATCTTAGAGGAAACAAATGCCCACCTCCCCTCACTCTGAGAGGGAGAACTCCCCACCCCTTCATGTGATCTCTAGATATATAGGCTACTTACTAATTAGAAATTTTTTCAACTGATTTAAGTTTTTGAACAACTTCAGGTTGTTTCGTCGAATTCTTTTTGGATTTATTTGGTGGCGTAATTTTGGCATGTAATAAAATTCCATGTGCTATTTCGGCTTCAAATGAAATCAAAGAAGGTTGCACTCCAATTTCACTTGAAGCTCTTTTTTCAAGTTCATTTATTTCTCCATCATTCGGAATTGCTTTGTCACATAAGGAAGAAATCAAACTCAGCATGTCTTCTGCCTAAAAAACATGGAGAGACCTAATGAGATAAGATATTCCTTTCATTTGCTTTTTTTTCCTCCATTATTAAATATGTTTAAAAAAAATGATTGTAAAAAATCTGCATTGTTAGAACCATAGAGTTGCTTGCGATCGAAAATAAAATCTCAATACCTTTATATAAAATGTATTTTCCGAAGTTGGTTTGGAAGTTGAAGATGGAGACGTCTCTTTGCACATCTCTTCTTTCACATTTCGATTGGAATGTTTAGACTCGTTGCTTATTGTGGCTTTATTTTCCAGTGGCTTGGCTTCGTCTCTTGTATTTATTTGTAAATTATTATCTAAAAATACAGTAATTAGGTAATTATTTAAATTAAAGTTATAACGAGGCACATCAAATAACACAAAACAATGTTTATTTTAATTAATAAATTACTAGGTAGAGCTTAAAAAGCTTAATTAAATTTAAAAAAAAAGATTTGCTCAGGGGCCCACATCTTGTGGGTACGTGGATGGCAACCACGAGCTGCCCGAGCTGGGACAGGCAGTCCTTCAGTTCTTTGAATGTCTGTCTCTTACTTCCTCTTTTCATCAGGCGTCAGACCGTGTGACGGGCCGGCCTGTAAGCCAGTGGCAAAATATATCGTTTAAGATAGCGAGATTTGCTCAATCTTTGGCCGGCGGCTTAGAATAAAGTCCTGATTCGACTCCAGGAGGCGCAATTTTCGCTCAATTCAACACATTTTAATAATGATAGTTTGAGAAATGGCTGTTGTTTCAAGATTTTAACTTAATTTTATTTAATTTGTTTTCATTTTCGGCATCTTACAATTGTTAGTCTATTTTAGGTTACCCAATTATGATTTTCAAGAGTTATTTATAAAAAACAATTTCACGCATCTTCATACATACGTATTAATCTTAAAGCTTCCCTTTGGAAAATATATCTGTTACGACTAATACTCAAAAAGTCGCAGTTGGAGAATTGGCCGAAGATGAGCGAAATAAAACTTTTATTGGGATTTCCTTTTTTATAAGTACGTAGAAGTAACTAGAAAGATCGTCTGAATATTCTAATTACAAAGTTAAATGCAGATATTTATTTACCCAATTCACTTCTAGCCGGTGATTCTTGAGTGGGATTTTGCAAAGTGGCATTCCTTGCAGAAGAGAGTACCGTTTGAAGAACATTTTGATAGCATTGGCTCTCGACTAAAGGCGCTGGTTCACATCGATTACTGAAAAAAATTGAATTTAGAATCATTAGTACCGAATGTTACTCATTAATAAAGAAAATCAATTATGAACAAATTCTAAGCTGTATGTATTTGACGCAAATGTGTATTTATTTGTAGAAAAAGTTTGTTGTTTCCCGATTTGTGCCCGTAATTAAAGATAAGAGTAAAATTAATTAATATTACGCATTCATATACTGGAACAGTTGTTCAATTCGGTTTTGATCTTGACTGTCTGGATGAAATTCACTTGGGCCTTCATACCGACGTTTTGGCCGAGGACTATCTTCATGAAAATTGTTTCCAGTTATTGAATCACCCACTCGGGCCCCTGACGACGTCTATCGGAGATAAAAAAAAAATTTTTGAATAAGCTTAGATGATTTATTTAAAAATCAACTGTCAAATTAGTTCAATATACTTGCAATAGATGGCAGGCTAGTCTAACCTAAAGTATTTATTGTTAAAAGATCAAAATCCATTAAATATTATTAGCTACCATTCTGACATCTCTTGGCAAATTTGTGAATTACTTGATTATTGGGCATTCTTTTTATGACACACTACGCCATCTTATCGGGAAAAACATGCTTAACCACTTCGCTCCCGTACCCACTTAAGTAGACTTAATTAATAAGAAAATATTTCCAGAATAAAAAAATTCTCTGACCACGATTAATTGCTAAGCAAGATTCGCAAAACAAAATTTGAGTTTAAACAAATTTAAATAATTATAGGTGATTCCGCTTTTTACGAACCCAAGTTATGATAATATTGAATTATTTACGTCATTTTCAATTACTGGTGATTAATACAATACCGAATTTATGTTGTGAATTACCTCACTTGAAGTTGCAAAGTTGAATAAATCCATTCCCGAATTTGAAGTTGAAGAGATGAAACTGAATGAAGTTGAGATATCAATGCTTGAAGTTTGGATTAAAGAACGCGATCGATTTCCAATCATCGGCTCGAGATTATTTTCTTCTCCTTGCTCTCCCTGTTCTTCTTCTTCTTCGCCTTCATCTTTAATCGATTTGAATTTTGGGTTAAATTTTACCCATAAAGAAGTGTACCATTTGGAATTCTGGAACAAAAGAGAAAATAAAAATTAGAATATTGGAAATTAAAGATATTTTTTTGGCAAAAATCGTGATTTACTTTAGTAAATAATAATACAAATAAATATTATTAAATACAATAAAACATAACAATTGTATTAGTGCTAACTAGGGGTATTCGATTATGGAAAAAAATAATCGATTATCGATTATGAGCTAAGTCTATGGGCTTTGTATTAAATTTATTCATATATAAATAAGCAGATTTTTTTTTACAAATTGCCGCCCCTAAAATTTGCCGCTCCAGGCACGCGCCTATTCCGCCTCTTACCTTTTTTTGATGGACATCATCTTCTGATGAATTTTCCTCGTTTTCGCAAACATTTTTATTTAGTTTTGATTTTTTATTATTTTTAGAAAATTTTTTAAATGGTGAATGAAATTTTCCTTCATTTTCTTCTGAATCTCTTTGACTGGATGAACTAGCTTCATCCTGAAAACATTTATTAATCAATTAACTACTGAATTTTACTAATTCATTTGAATAAATAGTCATGGATGTCAACAAAAAAACAAATTTTTTTCAGTTACCGTCCAAAAAAATTTGTATTCTTAAGGTGCGCGTCTCGGGGTGCTAATTTTGGGAGATTCCAGCGGTCACAATTTTGAAGCTATCGACCATATATTTTTTTTAAATTAAAGCTATTTAAAATATCTACAACTTATAGAGGCCATTTTTTTGATTTTCGAAAAAATAATTTTTTTTTTTTTAGATTAATCGCATTAAATAAAAGATATTTTTAAAAAATTCGCTCTATATCTTATAGATAATTAAATTAGTAATCATTGTGTTAAAAAATAAATAATTTTTTGCCTCTAATTAATTAGCTGGAATCTTTCAAATGAAATGGAATAAATCCCTTGTATTCCTATGGGAAAAACTAACGCCATCTCTTGCCGCCTCGAGTAACTCGGTAGTCAATCGTCTTCTAACGGCTTTTCAAGACGCGCACCTTAAAATTATCAACATTTAAATTTTAAATAATAAAAATGATTAATCATGTCAAAAACAAAGAATTTCAATAATATTTTCTTTTAAAATTTTATAAATGTTTGGGATTTATTTGTTTATTTATCGGTCTCGAGTAGAATTTATGTTACACATTTCTTATATCCTATTAACTAAAGTCATAAAAAGTCGGGTATGCATGTTTAATGAAATGCACTAGAAAAGAAAGAATGGCTCTGTTAACTCGTGGTTGTCATCCACGTACTTACAAGATGTGAGTGCACTAATGAAATTACCTTATTTTGATTATTAAATAGAGTTCTTGCAGGAATAAATTTTCTCTCCTTTAATATAAGCTTTTTCGTAGGTTTCGATGATTTCTTTCTTCTCTTTTTATTTTCTTCCTCGGCCATTTTTTTTTTTTGTTTTGCTAATTAGTATATTACATTTTATAATTAATATTAAAATTTAAAAATATAAAACTGTCATTCCATTTCCCAATCCATTTTTTTAAGGTTTTTTTTTTTACATTTTTAGTCTTAAAAAAATATTTATAACTGTTATTTTTGTTTATATATTTGGGTCGCAGCAGGTTTACCAACAAAGGGAGATAAAATTAAAATAAAAAAAATTATTCAGATTATCTAATTAAGTAAATTTTTTGGGAGTAACTATCTCATTTTCTTTTTAATTTTTTAATTTTAAATAAAAATAGGTTATGTTTTATTGGGCATATAAAGGCGCATTCTCGCTAGTTTGTTGATCAATTTTAGTTGGCCAATTAAAGTTGAAAGAATCACTTTTCGTTCACACGTTTCAAACATTTAAGCATACAAACTGAACGGACTGGCTGATCTAAGGTTCAGACGTTTTAATTTGTGTGACGTGACTCATAGTTGAACGATAAAACTTTTCTTGATCCATTAAAAAGTTGATCAACTTTATTGAAACAAAGGTTTTTTCACCAACTAAAATTGACCAACAAAAGTTGACTCGTGGGAACGCGCTTTATGGTGCGCGTCTCGGGGTGCTAATTTTGGGACTTTCCAGCGGCCACAATTTTGAAGCTATCGACCTCAAATTTTTTTTTTAATTAAAGCTATTTAAAATATCTACAACTTATAGAAGCTCTTTTTTTGATTTTCGAAAAAAAAATTATTTTTTTAGATTAATCGCATTAAAGAAAAGATATTTTTAAAAAATCCGCTCTATATCCTATAGATAATTAAATTAGTAATCATTGTGTTAAAAAATAATTAGTTTTTACACTTAATTAATTAGCTGGAATCTTTCAAATAAAATGAAATAAATCCCTTGTATTCCTATGGGAAAACTTGCCGCCTAGAGTAACTCGGTAGCCAATCTTGTCCTAACGGTTTTTCGAGACCCGCACCTTAAGCGATTTGATTTATTGACAATTTCTATATTTTCGTTTGAGAAAATTCCTTGTAAAAAAAATTCTGATGTGCTTAACTTAAATGGAATCAATAAATTGTGATTTATATAAAGAAAATTGTGAAAAATACTGAGAAGAGAAGAAGAAAATACTAAGCTATTTGTGAATAGTAAAATTGCACGTTTGATTTGTGCAAACAATTCGGCTGTGCGCCTGGAGAGTAGGCATCAATTGGTCTTGAAATGTGATGCGGTGTAGCGGAGTGAAGGCGGCACCAAAGAGAAAGCGACGAGGGAGGAAGCAATCTGGGACATAGATTCTGTCCTACTAATGGATTATAATAATTAAGAACCTTTCTTTGAATTAGCAAGAGATTAAATTGTAAATATACTTCAAATGACATGAAATAATTTCGTAATATAAGAATGAAATGAAATTTACCTAAAATGGCGAAGGGCGATTTTTTTGAGGAGAGTGGGTGTGCCTTCAATCGACGCCATGATGCATATGACGTGGGCCTTAAACAATTGCACATTTTGACACAGGATATGAGGCCTTAACGTGAGCCGGAGCTCGACTGAGGTCTTCAGGGATTAGCTATTGAAGTTAAGGCGGATTCTGGCGCCATAGGCGGGGGTTAGGCTCAATCCCCCCCCGGCTATTTGACATTGATTGGCTAGCACCTGGAGGCTTAAGGTGCGCGTCTCGAAAAGCCGTTAGAACACGAGGCGGCAAGAGATGGTGTTAGTTTTTCCCAAAACAAGGGATTTATTCCATTTCATTTTAAAGTTTCCAGCTTTTAATTAGGGGAAAAAATTAATTATTTTTTAACACAATGATTACTAATTTAATTATCTATAAGATATAGAGCGGATTTTAAAAAAATATCTTTTCTTTAATGCGATTAATCTAAAAAAAAAAATCTGGTGTGACTGGCGCACAGCACACAAATTTCTCTTACTTTCGGTAATCGAAAGTTGTGTACTGTGCTTGTCACACCAGATTTTTTGTGTCGACATGGTTTTAGTTTCGGACAGTACGGTACATTCGAATTTCAAGATGTAAAATTTATAAGTATGGGTCGTTTTGATATAGCTGAAGGACAAACACCATGTATTTCCCCATAGGGAGGCTATTTTAATGTTGGGGTAGGTAAGTTATCAAAACGACCCATGGGAAAATATTTATATTTTGTTACCATGGCAACCATTTCTCCTATCTTTCCTATGGAGTACAAGAGTAAAGTGGTCTTCAGAAGATTTCAATCACAAAATGAGAATATACATTTTATTGAGAATCTAAAAAATAATTGATTTTTGAATTTAAAAAAAAAATCGTTGGAGCAAATTTAGAGAAAATCGAAAAAAACTGAAAAAGTGCATCAGTAAAGTACTAGTACTTTTTGGCCGATTTTGTTCAAAAGCTTCGTGTCACGTTCCATGGGGGTGCCTAACTTAAATATAAAATTTCAACATTCTAGCTCTTTTCGTTATTGAGATATTTTGTTCACAGACACACACACAGACACATAGACAACAGACAGACCATGTTGCGAAAACCACTTTTTTTGATTCAGAGGACCTCAAAACGTGAAGATCCATCAAAATCTCGACATCGAATTTTTGACATGAATCCAATACTTTCTCTCTATATAGGCCTATATTAACATATATATAGAGGTAAGAGAAAGTAATAAAATTTTTTTTTGAAAAGGCTTCTATAAGTTGTAGAAATTTTAAATAACTTTAATTTAAAAAAAAATTGAGATCGATAGCTTCAAAATTGTGGCCGCTGGAATATCCCAAAATTAGCACCCTGAGACGCGCACCTTAAATGTTATATTTCAAAAAAAGTCTATAAAACAAACCTTTTTCTTATGACTAGAGATTGAAAAAAAGTCTCTTATTTTCTGAAAAAAAGTCGCCTTAAAAGTTTATTCTTTTTTAGTCAAATAGTCGGTATAAAGTCTGTATTTGGCAAAAAAGTTTAAATATTAATGATATGAAAATATAAAAGAAATAGCTTATCTCTCGATAACCGAAATATGGCTGAGTACTTTAGAAATTAAATAAATAAATAAATGTAATTTCATTAATACAATAGTAAAAATCTGGCATGACAAGCACAAAACACCACGAAATATAATATAAGCCTAAAATGCGACTCATTTGTGATAGAGCATATTTTACATTTTTCACTTTATTGTGCATATCTGATTGTTTTATATTGCACATTTTAAGGTTTGAGAGTGGATGAACATCCGGGTTCTAATAATCAGTAAATTAAGTATATGGTGCGTTAAATTCTTGAATTTCTTTTGATAACTCGGACACCTTGTATTTAATTTTATTTAAATAATTTTCGAGATCTATTCATGTGAATAAGATTAATATTCAATGAATACCTCAATTTGGATTTGACAAAACACACACTTACAAATTTCATATAAAGAACTGAAAAATATGATTGTCAAATAATTATGAAATGAATAAGAAATAAGAAATATGAACAGATTTATGCAGAGGAACTTGGACAGATGATATAATTTAATCTAACTTGTAAGTCCAAAAAAATCATTCGCTCATCATTTGAACAGTTCGTGGATTGCAAAAATAAAATTTAAAATATTTCTTATTATTTTTATTAAATAAATTTTACAATTAACTTTAATTCTTATTCTTTGATGCTAGTTGAAATTGTAAAAGTATTACTAAGTATGTTGTCACTGCGCCAAGCATCTGTAAAATAAAAAATATCTCATTCATCACTGCTTCATTTGTTTCGGCAGATTTTATTAGTTGAGCGTGGAGATAAAGAGCTCTAATAAGAAAAAAAATTATTTTGTCAAGTTTTGAAGCCAAATAGTAAACTTAATTTCACTTTAGAGACCAGGGGCGTATATAAATTTTTTCGGGGGGGGGGGGGGCTTGAACTCGAAAATTTTTCTGCGAAAAATTTTGTTTTTGCGGAATCAAAATTTTCCGCCCTTCGAAAAAAATTTTTTCCCCGCCCGTAGAGACACGAAAATTTTCCAGAGACAACTCAATCCACTTACTGAATAAATAAGTGTAAAATCTATTGGAAAAAAACCACAGGCTGTAAACTCCACACGTCGATGAAGTAATTGAAGAGAGAACATTTGCAACTGGAAATAAAAGATATGAATAAGTCGAGTGGAATCAGAGGAGTTTTTGGCAGTAGGAAATTATTTTATTTTTGGTATATGAGATCATTTAAATTTCTAATTAATATAAAAAAAAACTCTGCAAATGAGAGACGAGGGGCGAAATAAAAATATATATTTATAAAAATCTTACAATATTTTTTTAGATATTAAAACATTTTAAAATGAATTTTTACTTTCTCTTACCTATGGATAGATATATAGTCTATTTAGAAAGTATTGGATTTATATCAAAAATTCGATGTCAAGATTTTGACGGAAATACATATTTTGAGATCCCCTGAGTCCAAAAAAGTGGTTTTCGCAACATGGTCTGTCTGTGTCCAATTTAAACCAGGAAGAAATTTAGCTACGAGGTGGAAATTTTATATTAAAGTTAGGCACCCCCCCTGCGGAATGAAAATAAGCTTTTGAACGAAATCGGACAAACAGCACTACTGATGCACTTTTTCAAAATTTTTCGATTATCTCAAAATTCGTTCAAACGATTTTGATTAAAATTGAAAAATCATTTATTTGCTTTTTAAAATATATATTCTCATTTTGCCCTTGAAAGTGTTTAAAGCACACTTTACTTTTGTACTTCCTAGGAAAGATAGGAGAAATTGTGAGATCGTAACAAAATATAAATATTTTTCTCTTTATAAATTTTACATGTGAATTCAATCTAGCCCTTGGCCTATGGCTCAGAGATTGAGCATAGGCTTCTGATACCCAAGGTCAAGGGTTCGCATCCCGTCCCATTTCAATTGAATTGGCCACCAATCAATTGAAATAAATAGGGACGGAGTCTAAATGGCCTCCGATAATAAGATAATCATTTTTACCTCTTCTCTTATTTCAGGTTCTGTAGTAGTTAACAATAATTTATTTACAATAGTAGCTGTTCGGTTAGCCTAAAACAAAAAGAAATAAAAATTCATATTCTAAATAAAAATCTCTTCTGTTCTGGTTTTATCTCTATTCATGGTCAGTGCTTTTAATTTTAAAAAGAGATGAAACCTATATAAGAAGGTTTGCACATTCCAGCCTTAGCTAGGTTAACTCGTGGTCGCTATCCACGTACTCACATAAAGAAATCTATATTTTTATACTTCTTTAAATTCCGTGTTCAAACCTCCAAATCATACTCAGCTCTCAGTACTTAATGCATTTATCAACAGCACCAAAATAATATCATTATAAGCCACTCATCCTGCTCATTTTGGTAAAATGTTTTTATATTAGGCCTATGTTATTTTATTAATGGTTTGGTTAATACGTATCTTTGAATGAATTGTTGGTATCAGTGTTTTTGTAAGATTTTTGTATATTAATTGTATCAGTGTTTTTGTAAGATTGTTTATTCATATCAGTGTAATTTGTATGATAAAGGAAATATAAATTATACACTAGGTTATTTGTTTCAATTTATTTTATTGACGTAATAAAATAAATTGAAACAAATAACCTAGTGTTTAATTTATATTTCCTATAAGAAGATGTGTTAACTAGTGCCATTGGTCGCCAGTATCAATTTAATTTTTGTTTGATGTTTATTTATATTAGTGTTATTCGTATTAATGTTCTTGTAATGTATTTATTTATTTGAAAATAACTGGATTGTACGAGTTTTTATATAAATTTATAAGAATCTTCAGAAGGAAGTTTACTTACGGATGATGGGGTATTTGACCCCGAAACTGTGATAATCTGCAGAAAACAGTCGCAATAAATTCCCAACATACAAAAAAACATTCGTTTTTAATCAGAACTCACCTTATCCACCTCAAGGAACGACGAGTAAACTTCCTTCTGAAGATAGATTCTTATATGTATTTATTTATGTTTATTAATTCTATCAGTGGTTATGTAATGTGTTTAGTTATATTAGTATTATTTTTGTATTTTGTTTATTTTTCTATTAATATATTTTCTGCAGTGTTAAAACTGGCAGGATGGCTTATGGTCAACAGGCAAAAAAAAAAAAATTCAAACTGAAATAAGTTATATCTTATATTATAAAAATAATGAATTTTTCCACCTAACGTTTTATATTAATATAAACAGTAAAGTCGCGCTAATTCTATCTAATTACGAAAAGGGGAAGTAAAAATGGTGTTACCACAATGTCTATCATTAAGTTAGTCAAGACTGTCTAAAGTCTCAATGAACTCAACCTGAAGCGAACGAATTTATAGACATAGCATAAAAGATTTGTGGTTTGAAGAACGACACTAACACAATAGGAAATTGTGAAGAATATTTCATAACTCACCTTATAAATGGTGTTACCACAAAAAAATACCAAAAGAAACAATTGAATTAATGGCGGAACAAGTTCATTTATCAGTTTAATAACATTATTAATATAAAGGCGTTTGAATTGTATGTACATATAGAAAAAGTTATAGATATTAGAAAGAAACCAAGGAGCCATTGCAATGATAGTAACAAAAAGAAAGTAGCCATAAGTGCTATTCAAATCAAAAACTAATTGATCAATTTTCCTTTGAAAAATAATTTCTTTTCGAAGTAAGCATTTATCAAATTGATTTTCGTTCAAACGTTTATTTGAATGTTCAAATAATAAATTAACAATTATAAGGTATGTAATAAAATGGAAATAAAAAAATACAAATATCAAAGAAGTGAATTCAACAAAAAAGCTAATCGCAATGATCAAAAAAGGGGAATCGAAAGAAAAGTTATGGTAAAAATAAAAGCTATAATAAATTCTAATTAATAATATATAAAAAAATAGAATTTTACAACATATATCAATCCTATTTAAGTTTATATTATAATGAATGTTTTCAAAAAGATAGAAAATTTTTAAAAACATATCCTGGAGAAGTTTTCCTCGAAATATGATGAGAAAAAAAATACTCCACCATACGAGGCTAAAGAGAATATAAGTTATGAGATCAACAAACAAGAGAAGATTGTTCAATGAGGCATCCAAAAGTAGAATTTTGAAAAATATTATATTTCCAATGAAATTGGAGAATATGCAAAAAAACTTTGGGAATTTTTTAATTTGGATGGATCGTTCCCCAGGCGGGCCATTTATTTCCAAAGGAATGAAACCTAAAATTCGACAGGGGATAAAAATGAAACGAGTTTTCTGAATGAAATCCATAGAAGAAATAAATAACACTCTACTTAAAAGAGAAAACTAATTCAAAATGTGGTTTATCGAAAAACAATATGGCTAAATTGGAATCTATTGATCAGAGGTAGCAGAATCAATAATAAATAGGATAGAGCTAATCTTTTAATAATAATAAAATTATTACTTGTCTTGAGATATATAACAATTTGTTATAAAATGATTAGATAGAAAGTTTTATTCAAGGCCGGATCTAGGGAGGGGGGGGCGGCAAATTAAATTTTGCCCCCCCCCCTAAAAAATCTAGTAGTTCCGGCCCTGGATTTATTTGTTATGTGAAAAGGGGGAGCCACAAGGGCCACTGAGCACCCCCCCCGGGACTCCCCTAGTTACGCCCATGACTATAAAATTGTTTTATCGCGTGTTAATGAAGATCGTCCGGTTTTGCATCGATACCCAATAAATCTCAATGAAAAAACCTTAGGGGAAATACCATATATCATCAGTAATTTGTGCATGAGGGAAGGATTTCTAAGATGATAGTAAATTATGTGAAATATTCTATTACTCACCTTAAAAATGGTATTACCACAAAAAAATGACAAAAGCAAGAAATTAATTAATGGTGCGAGAAGATTGTTTATCATGGTTATAACATTATTTGTGTAAAAGCGTTGCTTTTGTATATAAAAAAACAAAAAGTTATAGATATTATATAGAAACCAAATAAATGCTCCAAGTATAATAAGCAAAAGAAAATAACCATAAGTGCTATTCAAATCTAAAACTAATTGATCTATTTTCCTTTGAAAAATAATTTCTTTTCTAAGTGAAGATTTATCTAATTTAACTTCGTTCAAACGTTTATTTGAATGTTCAAATAACAAATTAATAATTAAAATGTATGTAAGAAAATGGAAATAAAAAAATAAATTTGTTAAAGATGCAAATTCAAAATAAAAAATATTAAAAATGTCCAAAAAAGAGGAATAAAAAGAAGGTTTTTGGTACAAACGAATACTATAATAAATTCTAAGTAATAATATATAAAAAAATTGAATTTTACAGCATATATCAATTCTATTTAATTTTATTTTATAATGAATATTGTCACAGAGAGAGAAAATTTTTAAAAACATGTCCTGGAGAAGATTTCCCCGAAATAAAAGGAGGAAAAAGATACTCAACCATGAAAGGAAAAAGAAAAAATATCGTAGGTAATGAACGAACAATAAAAGATTATTCAATGAAAAATCAAAAATTACTATTTTCAAAAGTATTAAAATCGCAGTAAACATTGAAAATATGCCAAAAAATTTTGGAAATTTTTTAATTTGGATAGAACGTTTCCCTGGTGGGCCATTTATTTTTAAAGGGATAATACCTAGAATACGACAGGGGACAAAAATGAAACGTGTTTTCTCAATAAAATCCATAGTTGGAAATGACACAAATAAAGTTTAAATAAAACAACGAAGAATATTTTTTTAACTAAAAAAGAACAAAAAATGAAATTAATGAGAAAGTATTGATCAGAGGCAATAGAATTAATAACAATGTATAATAAAAAATAATATTAAGCAAAAGCTAATGATGAAAATATTTTTACTTGATTGTAATATATAGAGGAAATTATATACTAGGTATTTTTTTTTTTTTTAATTTGTTTAAAGTCTTTTAGGCTATTAACACCCCATCCCTATTTATTTCAAATGATTGATAGCCATTTCAAATTAAATAAATTATTCTCGAACTCGGAATCCTATGCACGAAAAGCTAATGTGTTCTCTCTCGGGTCACAGGTTTCGGTAATTAATATTCATTCAATTTAATATTTATTAAATCATATAGCCGACAAAAGCCATTCTTCCTGACTGCTTGGAAATTTTCAAATTTCCCTCTCCTACTTAAATTTTAAATTTCACTCTCCCGCTCCACTTCCTATAACTAGGGACACCAAAAAAGTATCGATACTTCGTACTAACAAAACAAAATTGAACAGAAAAATGAATTGCTACCACCTCTTCCTAAAGAGGGGCAGTAGATTAAGTAGAATATTCTATACTCACCTTAAAAATGGCGGTACCGCATAAAAATGACAAAAGCAAGAATTGAATTAGTGGTGGAAGAAGTTCATGTATCAAAGTTTTAAAATTGTTAATATAAAAGTCTTGTGTTTGTATATAAAAATAAAAGAACTTATAGATAGTAGCGAGAAACCAAAGAAATGTTCCAAATAAAACAAGTAACAGAAAGTAACCATAAGTGTTATTCAATTCTAAAACTAATTGATCCAATTTAATTTGAAAAATAATTTCTTTTCGAAGTAAATATTTATCAAATTGATTTTTGTTCAAACGTTTATTTAAATGTTCAAATAATAAATTAAGAATTAGAAGGTATGTAATAAAATGGTAATAAAAAAAAAAATATATGAAAGATATGAAGTCAAGGTAAAGGATATTAAAAATATCCAAAAAAGAAGAAGATACAAGAAATTTTTGTTCAAAAAAAGCACAAGAACCAATTCTATATAATAATATATAGAAAAATAGAATTTTACAATATATATCAATCCTATTTAATTTTATATTATAATGAATATTGTCAAAGAGAAAGAAAATTTTTAAAAACACGTCCTGGAGAAGATTTCCTCGAAATGTAAGGAGGAAGAAAATACTCCACCATACAAGTGAGAAGAGGACATATTGTATTGTATCAACTAATGTTAGCAGATTATTCAACATTACATTCAAAAGTATTAATTTAACAAATGATATATTCCCAAAGAAAATTGAAAACATGCCAAAATATTTTGAGAATTTTTTAATTTGAATAGAACGCTTCCCAGGTGTGCCATTTATTTTTAAAGGGATGATACCTAAAATACGACAAGGGACAAAAATGAAACGAGTTTTCTGAATAAAATCCATCGATGAAAGTAACCAACAAAATAAAGGACAAAACTAATTTTAATTAAAAAGATGAGTAATTTGTTGATTTGTTTATCAAGAAAACATTATGAAAAAAATTTAAGTTAATTAGAAATTATTGATCTGTAAGCTTATGGGTGATTTAAGCATTACAAAAGCAGGGGACGGAGTATCCCATTTTCAGATAACATGGAGAGAGGAATTAATCTACATACATACAAAAACTAGACCAGATTCAAAAAAACAATAAATAAATAAATTGAATTTTACAGTATTATATCAACCCTATTTAATTTTATAAATTTATTATTATTGTATAATGAATATTTTCAAAGAGAGAAAATTTTTCAAAACATGTCCTGGAGAAGATTTTCCCAAAATGTATGAAGGATACCATACAGACGTTTTAGAGAGTATTGTAAGAGCATCCAGGCAGGAGAGTCTCTATTGAATGGAAATAATAAAAAACGTTTCGACTTTAATTAGATAAGGGCATGTTCAGTTCTTATGAGAATATTAGAAAACTTAATGAATACACCATTGAGGTGTAGATAGAGTTGTTATATGAAAATATGTACAAAAACATATATAAAAAATATAAAATGTAGGCCTATAATTTGATGTTTTATGACTGTGGAGATTTGCTCAGAAAATCGCAGTGACTTTGCAGCCAGGAGATTAAATAAAAAATCTTTTATTTAAATTTTATTCGCCGACGTTTCGGTCGCCAATCACGACCTTCATCATGGCAAATATTGCCAAATATACACTATCTTAGGTATCTCAATATTCATTGCAATTAAATACAATTTCCCTTTAATTTGGCATGTACAAAAATATTCTTTTACTTGCTGTTCGGAGGTCTCTTATTCAAAAAAAAAAAAAAAAAAAGAATAAGAGACCTCCGAACAGCAAGTAAAAGATAATATTTTTGTACATGCCAAATTAAAGGGAAATTGTATTTAATTGCAATGAATATTGAGATACCTAAGATCGTGTATATTTGACAATATTTGCCCTGATGAAGTTCGTGATTGGCGACCGAAACGTCGGCGAATAAAAATTAAATAAAGGATT
Organism: Euborellia annulipes; assembly: GCA_023213315.1. Taxonomy (NCBI): domain Eukaryota; kingdom Metazoa; phylum Arthropoda; class Insecta; order Dermaptera; family Anisolabididae; genus Euborellia; species Euborellia annulipes. The sequence continues at coordinate 37,602 of JAKCPI010006964.1, read as the reverse complement.
TTTTTATTTAATCTCACTGGCTGCAAAGTCACTGCGAATTCCTGAGTAAAATGTATAAGCTTACATAGATATAGTATAGTGTATATAGTATAGCTTAATAGATTTAGTATGCTCATTATTACGCGTATATATGGCCAAGTTTCAAATCAATCTGCATCTCAATGGTGTATTCATTGTGTTTGCCAATATTCTCATAAGTAAGGGACGGATTAAAGGGGAGGAGGGGGGAGGGCCACCCTCTCCGAGAAAAAAATTGAAAAAGTTTTAAAAACTAGTCATCTAAAGAAATTATGATTTTTTGTCTAAAATATTTTTTTACATTTTTTTTTTTTTTTTTTTTTTTTTTTATTTAAACATTCACACTTTTTTCTCATTCACACTCACACTCACACACACATTCACACAGTCTTTTCGGCAACTCAGGCCATATAAGACTTTTTACGATATCCGTTATTAATAAATATACATATATGGGGTCCAGGCATTCTTATTTAAGCCATTTGGTATCCAATTGGCTTAAATAAAATCATCGGACTGCCTGGGGTCCGAACCCGCGACGTTTGGTATATGAGGTTAGCACGCTAACCTCTACGCCATGCCCCGAGGGCATTTTTTTACATTTATTTTAAGGTGCGCGTCTCGGGGTGCTAATTTTGGGACTTTCCAGCTGCCACAATTTTGAAGCTATCGACCTCAATTTTTTTTTTTTAATTTAAGCTAATTAAAATATCTACAATTAATAGAAGCCCTTTTTTTTGATTTTCGAAAAAAATTTTTTTTTTAGATTAATCGCATTAAATAAAAGATATTTTAAAAAAAGGAGCTCTATAAGTTGTAGATAATTAAATTAGTAATCATTGTGTTAAAAAATAATTAATTTTTTGCCTTTAATTAATTAGCTGGAAAGTCTAGTAATAAATGGAACAAGTTACGTGTATTCCAATGGGGGAACACTAACGCCATCTCGTGCCGCCTCGAGTCAATCGTGCTTTAACGGTTTTTCGAGACGCGCACCTTAAACTATCAATTCAAGTCACAAATCACCTTAACGGTGCTAGTATTTGAAGATATTATTTAAAAAATGTTCATCCTCCAGAGAAACCATCATGTAAATTGAATCTTCCAACCAACCGCCCACCGAAAATCGCATCCCGTCCCTCGTGACAAAAATTGAATTGGCTACCAATCAATTTAAATAAATAGGGACGGAATCTACGGTAAATGGCCATAGATGCCGAAAAAGACCTTAAATAAAAAAAACCGCCCCACCGACAAAATTGCATTAATCCGTCTCTGTAAGGTTCATATCTAATTAAAGCCGAAACGTTTTCTTTTATTGAGATTTTTGTAATTGATAAAGACACTATGCCTGGCTGCAATCCTGTCTTTCATTAATATAATTGTTGAACAAACATAACGTTTTATATTCTATAACTCACCTTAAAAATGGTGGTGCCACTAAAAAATGTTAAAAGTAATATTTGAATTAATGTGGGAAGAAGATCATTTATCAAGATTATTACATTATTGACATAGGCGCCGGAACTGGGGGGGGGGCAAGGGTACATTGCCCCCCTGGCATCCTATAAGGGGGGGGCAGAAGGGGGCAAAATTTCTTCTTTTATTTCATTTATTTTTAAAAATGATATATTTTTACTTTTGAAAAATAAAATTTTCTAAATTAAAAAAAATTAAAAGAGTAAGAAATTCATTTTTTTCAAATTTTTTCCAAAAATTTTTGATAAAATCACTAGAAAATTTTTTTTAATTTTAATTTTATTAAAATTGTGATTTTATTTAAAATTTTATAGTAATTTGTTTTTGTTTTATACTATTTGATCATATTAAATTATTTTAATTTTCTAAAAAAAAATTTTTTGCCCCCCCTGATTCAAATTCGTTCCGGCGCCCCTGATTATTGATATAAAAGCGTTGTGTTTGTACATAAAAATACAAACAGTTGTAGATGGTGTATAGAAACGAAGGGAAAGTTGCAATTAAATTAATCAAAAGAAAGTGGCCATAAGTGCTATTCAATTCTAAAACTAAATGATCCATTTTCAATTGGAATATAATTTTTTTTCGAAGTAAATATTTATCAAATTGATTCTCGTTCAATTTTTTATTTGAATGTTCACATAATAAATTAAGAATTATAAGATATGTAATAAAATGGAAATAAAAGAATAAATATATTAAATTTGTAAATTCAAGATAAAGAATATTAAAAATGTCTAAAAAAGAGAAAGATATAATTTGTCCAAAACAAACTCTAAAGTAAATTCTATAAAATAATATGTAGAAAAATAGAATTTTACAATATATATCAATCCTATTTAATTTTATATTAAAATGATGGTTTTCAAAGAGATAGAAAATTTTTAAAAACATGTCCTGGAGAAGATTTCCTCGAAATGTAAGGAGGAAGAAAATATTCCACCATACAAGGGAGAAGAGGACATATTGTATTAGATCAACTAATGATAGCAGATTATTCAACGGAATATCCGAAATTATTTTTTTTAAAAAGGTTATATTCACAATGAAAATTGAAAATATGGCGATAAGTTTTGAGAATCTTCTAATTTGAATAGAACGTTTCCCAGGGGGCCCATTTATTTTTAAAGGGATGATACCTAAAATAGGACAGGGGACAAAAATGAAACGAGTTTTCTGAATAAAATCCATAGATGTTTGTGACGTATAAAATAAAAGGAGAAAAGCAATTTTATTCTAATTCTAATTCCAATTGATCGATGGTATTTTGTTGATGTGTTTTTTTGGAAACAACTTGAAAAAAATTCATGTTAATTGGAAACTATTGATCAGTATGCTATGGGTCATTTAAGTAATACATAAGTCTTGGAGAAGTATCCCATTTACAGTTAACAAATGAGCCAGAATTTGGGAGCGGCATTTTGACTAGAAGGAGAGTTCTATTATTATTGAATCAATAAAATAAAAAAAAATATATGTTAAATATTTTTTACTTTCTCTTACCTCTATATATGTTGATATATAGAGAAAGTACTGGATTCATGTCAAAAATTTGATGTCGAGATTTTGACGGATATACACTTTTTGAGGTCCCGTGAGGCCAAAAAAGTGGTTTTCGCGACATTGTCTGTCTGTGTGTCTGTGAATAAAATATCTCAAGAACGAAAAGAGCTAGGAAGTTGAAATGTTATATTTAAGTGAGGTACCCCCATGCGACGTGACACGAAGCCTTTGAACAAAATCGGCCAAAGAGTACTAGTACTTTACTGATGCACTTTTTCAGTTTTTTTCGATTTTCTCAAAATTCTCTCCAACGATTTTTTTTTAATTCAAAAATCATTTTTTTTTTTTAGAAACTCTTTGAAATGTATATTCTCATTTTGCCATTGAAATCTCCTGAAGACCACTTTCTTGTACTTCATAGGAAAGATAAGAGAAATGGTTGCCATGGTAACAAAATATAAACATTTTTCCGCGTTTATAAATTTTACATTGGATACCAGATGGCTTAAATAGAAATGCCTCAACCCACAATTTATATATTACTTACAACGGTTATCGTCAAAGTCTTAAATGGCCTAAGTTGCCGAAAAGACTGTGTGAATGTGTGTGTGAGTGTGAGTGTGAATGAGAAAAAAAAGTGTGAATGTTTAAAAAAAAAAAAAAAAAAAAATTACATCTTGAATTCAATATTTACCTTACTGTCGGAAACTAAATATACTATGTTGACACAAAAAATCTGGCGTGTCAAGGAGGACAAAACACAACTTTCGATTACAGAAGGTAAGAGAAAGTTGTGTGCTGTGCGATAGTCACACCAGATTTTTATTTTCTCTTATTTAAATAATGAAAGTGTTTAAAATTTTAATTGGAATTCTATTTTAACATACAGTATATTTTATTTTTTTGGAGGAGGGCGACATTCTTGTACCTGTGGGGGGAGTTCAATGTAATTACGCCACTTTTACCTAACAAAAAAAAATCGAACAAAGAAATGAAATGCTTACATAAGCAGTACTATACTTACCTTAAAAATCGCGGTATCACATAAAAATGACAAAAGCAAGAATTGAAATAGGGGTGGAAGAAGTTCCTTTATCAAAATTATAAAATGATTTATATAAAAGGGATATGTTTGTATATAAAAATATAAAAAGCTATAAATAGTAGAGAGAAACCAAAGAAATGTTCCAAGTAAAATAATCAACAGAAAGTAACCATAAGTGTTATTCAATTCTAAAACTAATTGATCCAATTTCATTTGAAAAATAATTTCTTTACGAACTAAATATTTATCTAATTGATTTTCGTTCAAACATTTATTTGAATGTTCAAATAACAAATTAACAATTAAAACGTATATAGGAAAATGAAAATAAAAAAAAAAATATATTAAAGATGTACATTCAAGATAAACGATATTCAAAATGTCTAAAAAAGAAGATAAAAGAAATTTTTGTTCAAAAAAAGCACTAGAACCAATTCTATATAATAATATATAGAAAAATAGAATTTTACAATATATATCAATCCTATTTAATTTTATATTATAATGAATATTGTCAAAGAGAAAGAAAATTTTTAAAAACATATTCTGGAGAAGATTTCCTCGAAATGTAAGGACGAAGAAAATACTCCACCATACAAGGGAGAAGATGACATATTGTATTAGATCAACTAATGATAGCAGATTATTCAGCGGTACATCCGAAATTATCATTTTCAAAAATCCTATATTCGCAATGAAGAGTGAAAATATGGCGATAAGTTTTGAGAATGTTTTAATTTCAATAGAACGTTTCCCAGGGGGCCCATTTATTTTTAAAGGGATGATACCTAAAATACGACAGGGGACAAAGATGAAACGAGTTTTTTGAATAAAATCCATAGATGAAAGTGACCCACGAAATAAAGGAGAAAACTAATTTTAATCAAAAAGATGAAGAGTAATTTGTTAATTTGTTTATCTATATAGAAAACTACTTGAGAAAAATTCAAATTAATTAGAAAGTATTGATCGGTATGTTTAGTGATGATTTAAGTATTACGTAAGGAGCCTCTACGCGTATTCTATTAACCTGGAGAGAGGATTAATCTGTTTATATGAGCATATTAAAACAAAAAAAAACTTTTCATTAGCTAAAAAATTTCTATCAAAAAAAGGAAATGATAAGCAGCGAGGAGAAGGTCGGGGGGAGGAGTAGATCAACCCTTTACATTCTATAACTCACCTTAAAAATGGTGGTGCCACATAAGAATGACAAAAGTAACAATTGAATTAGTGGGGGAAGAACTTCATTTATCAAAGTTATAAAATTATTAATATAAAGGCGTTGTGTTTCTATATAAAAATACAAAAAGTTATAGATAGTATATAGAACCCAAAGAAATGTCCCAAGTAAAATAATCAAAAGTGAGTAACTATAAGTGCTATTCAAATCTAAAACTAATTGATCCATTTTCATTTGAAAAATAATTTCTTTTCGAAGTAAGTATTTATCAAATTGATTTTTGTTCAAACGTTTATTTGAATGTTCAAATAACAAATTAAGAACTATAAGGTACGTAATAAAATGGAAATAAAAAAATAAAAATATTAAAGATGTAAATTCAATATAAAGTAAATTCAAAATGTCCAAAAAACAGGAAGATATAAAAAAACTTTGTTCAAAACAAACACTAGACCAGATTCTAAATAATAATATATAAAGACATTGAATTTTACAGCATATATCAATCCTATTTAATTTTATATTAAAATGATGGTTTTCAAAGAGATAGAAAATTTTTAAAAACATATCCTGGAGAAGATTTCCTCGAAATGTAAGGACGAAGAAAATACTCCACCATACCAGGGAGAAGAGAGCATATTGTATTAGATCAACTAATGATAGCAGATTATTCAACGGAATATCCGAAATAATCATTTTCAAAAATGATATATTTGCAACAAAGATTGAAAATATTCCGAAAAATTTTGAGAATCTTTTCATTTGAATAGATCGCTTCCCAGGTGGGCCATTTATTTTTAAAGGGATGATACCTAAAATACGACAGGGGACAAAAATGAAACGAGTTTTCTCAATAAAATCCATCGATGAAAGTGACACACAAGGGTGAAAACCAATTATAATCTAATTGGTTTAGAGTATTTTGTTCATTTATTTATCTAAAAAACAACATAAAATATTGAAATTAATTAGAGTGTATTGATCTGAGGCCATGGAATTAATATTTAAAAATAATAATAAGGAAGAGCTAATGATCAAAGTCTGTATAAATTTATAATACAGTATATAGGCTATGTATAACAAAATTCTTGCTCAGGGGCTCACATCTTGTGGGTACGTGGATGGCGACCACGAGCTGCCCGAGCTGGGACAGGCAGTCTTTCAGTTCTTTAAATGTCTGTCTCTTTTCAACAGGCGTCAGACTGTGCGACGGGCCGGCCTGTCCTATTTCTTCCGGTCGTAAAAATAGATAGGAGTGGGGGAAAGAGTCAAGTCCGCCGACCCCGCATCGCGGGATTAAGGCGAGGAGAGTAGAAGATATATAAGTTTGGAATATTTTTAAACTCACCTTAAAAATGGTGTTACCACAAATAAATGACAAAAAGTACAAACAGATTAATGGTAAAATGAATTCTTCTATCAAAGGTAAAACACCTTTTATATAAATGCTCTCTGCTTGTATATAAAAATAAAAAAAGTTATAGAGAATAGATAAAAACCAAAGAACCGTAGCAAGCATAAAAATCAAAATAAAGTGACCATAAGTAGAATTCAAATCTAAAACTAAATGAACCAATTTCATTTGAAATATAATTTCTTTTCGAAGTAAGCATTTATCAAATTGGTTTTCGTTCAAACGTTTATTTAAATGTTCGAATAATAAATTTAGAATTAGAATGTAAATAAGAAAATGGAAAAAAATAAATAAAAACATCAAATTAATGAATTCAATATAAATTCCTATAAAAACAGGCCAAAAAGACGAATAGGAAAAATATATTTGAAAAAAACGTTGGTTATAGTAAATTCTAAATAATACAATATAGGAAAATATAATTTTACAATATATATCAATCTTATTTAATTTTATTTTAAAATTATTGTTTTCAAAAAGATTGAAAAATTTTAAAAATATGTCCTGGAGATTATTTCCCTGAACTGTAATGAGGAAAAAAATACTCCACCACAAAAGGTAAAAGAGGACATATTGCAAGAGATCCACCAACGAGAGCAGATTATTCAAGGAGGCGTCCAAAATCAGTACTTTCAAAAATATTATATTCGCAAGAAAGCTCGAAATTATGGACACAAATTTTATGTATCTTTTAACTTGGATACAACGTTCCCCAGGTGGGCCATTTATTTCTATAGGAATGATACCTAAATATCGACAGGGGACAAAAATGAAACGAGTTTTCTTAATAAAATCCATAAGAGAAAATGGCACACAAGAGGCAAAATAATTCAATCCAAATGGTGGAGAGAATTTTGTTGAATTGTTTGTTTAAAAAATAATATTAAAAATTAACATTAATGTCTATTGATCAGTCAATAGAATCAATAATAATTAGATTGCTTCGCTAGAGCGTTTTAAAAAATTAGCCTAATAACAGCTCTAATTAAGAATGTACAACAGTCACCAAGATCAGTGTTAAGCAAAGGCAAGCAGTGCTGAAAATTGGGATAGGTGGCCCCTGACTAACACGAATGTTGAACACCTTCTGGAAACCATTTAAATTTTGCAAAGTCAGTCTGGTTGCAGATCTTTATACATAAGACGAAAATGAACTTCACGGCTAATAAATCTTAAATTAATTTAACTCACCTTAGAACTGGTATATCCACAAGAAAACGATAAAAGAAACATATGAGGTAATGGCAAAACAAATTCTTTTACCAAATTTATAATAACTGTAATAGAAATGGATTTTGATTCTATATAGAGGAAAAAGTAAATATAAAGTGTCTCTAAAATCCAAAGGAACGTTCCAATAATAAATATCAAATTTAAATAGCCATAAGTATTATTCAAATCTAAAACTAAATGAATTAATTTCATTCGCAGTTTTACTTCTTTTCGAATTAAATACTTATCAAAATGATTGTCTTCCAAACGTTTATTAGATTCATCTAATAATAAATTAATAATTAAAATATAAGTAATAAATTTGGAATTAATGAATAAATAAATAAATGTCCTATATACAATGAAAAAAAGTAAGACAAAATTATAAAAAGTTAAACTTTCACATTGTTCGATATAACGTTCAGCATAAAAAATTTTAGAAAAAATTATATAGGAAAATTGAATTTTACAAATGACATCAATTCTATTTAATTTAATATTATAATTATTGTTTTCAAAGAAAAAGAAAAACTTTAAAAAAATATCCTTAAAAATATGCATTCGAAATGTCAGGACGAAAAAGATATTCCACCATACAAGAGAAAAGATGAAATATTGTATAAACTCAACCAACATTAGAAGATTATCAAAGGAGGTATGAAAAATAATTGGTAATATCGAAAGAATTATATTAGCAAGTAAGATTGAAATTATGGCGAAAAATTTTGGGAATTTTTCAATTTGAATGGAACGTTCCCCAGGTGGACTTTCAATTTTTAAAGGTAGGATCCCTAAAATACGACAGGGAACAAAAATGAAACGAGTTTTCTTTATAAAATCCATAGATGAAAACGACTCATAAAATAAAGTTGAAAAAATAATTTAATCAAAATTATAGTGAGTATTCTATTGATTTCTTAGCTAAAAAATAATATTAGAAGTTATTGATCAATAAATAGAATTAATTATAATGAGATCGTTTGGCTTTCGTTTTGCCTGATTGCTTTTGTTTAGAGGTTTTTAAGAAGTTTGTTCTTTCAATCCTGAAGATACGTTTCGGCCCTTTTATTGCTTTCATCGAAAACTTACTTAAGATAATAACAGTAGTGGACACAAAAGAATATAAATATTAAGTTATTTTGGTCTTAGAATTAAATAAAACTTGCTCAGGGTGAGTGAACCAGCGACCCCGGGAAACTAGCGTGTGGAACGTCTTCCTGTTCCATTCCATAAATATACCATTTATTTCAATAGTGTTGAGGCGAAAGCCCGGTAGTTAGGCAGCCCAAATGGCAGCTTGTCTGTGTGAGAAATACCTTTTTCAAAGCAGACAAGAGGCCAAACGATCCTTTTTACCAAAAGACTAATCATTCATCTTTTTAATATAAATTTTAAGATATATCGAAATAAAAATTATCTCAATGTTTTAATCAGAAAATAAGTTTAGTGAGCCTGTGCCCGGCCTAGTCTCAATACCATTGCAATAGATGGTACATATATATATATATATATATATAATGACGGAGTGTTCGACTGTCACGCATAAACTTTCCGTTGGAATTTTGGAACGAAATTTTGCAGTCTTATAAAGGACATTAGGGAGAGTCCAGGAAAAATACAAGAGTCCAAAAGCTCTCAAAAGGGGAGGCGCAGAAAATTCCAGAAAATGAATTGATTGGCCCATTGGAAAGCATTGGGTTTTGTCTTGCCCTATGAAATTAAATTAATTATTAATATCCAAAGGGGTATGCTTGTTTCTTGGCAGTGAGAAAAATAACTTTTAGAGTGTTTTATTAATATCACTCACGAACGAAACTATCAAAACTAGATAGGCTAGAAGGCTAGAAGGTAAAACAGCTTCTGGTGCAAAAATTATCTCAATTATAATTGTCGAATTACGCGCGGTTCGACAAACCAGGAAGAAATTGGCAACAAGCGATTTGCATATTGGGAAGAGTGCTGGCCAGGTGGGAGAAAACATTCGACTCGAAGGACCAAGAAACTGTTGATGTGTTAGAAGAGCTTTTATCGTGGGCTGTAGAAAAATAAATAATTGTATAACATACCTAGTACATACTGTATATAGAAATAAATCTATATTGTTTTTAAAAGATATATGATTATAGTTGGGAGAAGAGTTATTAAGTAATATGGGATCATCTAATAAGTGATTCATTTATAACAAGTCCAGTAGGCAATATTGGTTTTTATTTTTGTCTAACTTTCAGGCGTTGCACTATCTATTTATCCCATTTTCTACGAATCGGAAGCACAAAAATATTGAACAACATATTATATCAATAAAACAGAGATCACACGTTGGTGTGGACAGGACTTGGAAATTGTTTTGCTCCTTTAAAAGTCACGGCTCGGGTTCGAACCCAGCTTGCCTCAAAGAATTCAAACATTTGCCGAAGTTTTCTCTTAGGAAGTGGGAAAAGATTTCACTCCACAGGCACAAAGAGTGTGGCGTAAGAAAAAGCTTTAAAAATGAGGATAAAAATCCATCCATCAAAGAGTTAACTTTCCGAATAATAAATCTTTCTATTTCCCACTCTTCTAAGTTAGAAAGTTAGGGCTGCTATAATTCTTAAAATATGAAGAAATAAAGATCTATTCAGAAGTACTCGCCTTTCATGGACTATTCCCTCTCCCACTCCCCCCCCCCTTTTTTTTATTTTTACCCTTTTTTTTTTTTTTTTTTTTTTTCCCCCCCTCCCCCCCCACTCTCCCCTTAAGAAAATAAATGACATTATTCAACTCACCTTATAACTGGTGTCACCACAACAGAAAGACAAAAGAAACAAATGAGCTAATGGTAGAAAAAATTCTTTTATCATATTTATAATTATGGCACTTGAAATGGGTTTTGATTCTATATACAGATAAAAGAAAACATAGAGAGTATATAAAATCCAAAGAAAATTTCCAATAAGACAGATCAAATTTAAATAGCCATAAGTATTATTCAAATTTATAACTAGATGAATTAAATCCGTTTGTAGTTTTATCTCTTTTCGAAGTAAATGCTTGTCGAAATATTTGTCTTTCAAAGTTTTATTAGATTCCTCTAATGAAAGATTAATAATTAAAATATAAGTAATGAATTTGGAATTTAAGAATAAATAAATAAGTAGCATATATTGAAGGAAATAGAGAAAGAAAAGAGTATAAAAAGAGAAATGATCAGAAAGTTCAAAAAAACGTTCAAGAAAATAAATTCTAGAAAAAATTAAATAAGATAGTTGAATTTTACAAAAAAGATCAATTCTATTCAATTTAATACTATAATTATTGTTTTCAAAAAAATAGAGAAATTTTAAAAAGGTATCCGTGAAAATATTCCCCCGTATTGTCAGGAAGAAAAATATATTCCACCATAGAATACAAAAATAGACAAATTCGATTAGGCCAACAAACGAGAGTAGATTGTCCAAAGAGAATGCCAAAAATGGGGTCGTCATAAACGTTAGATTAGCAAACAAGATTGAAAATATGGCGAAGAATTTTGGGAATCTTTCGATTTGAATAGAACGTTTCCCCGGAGGTCCATTTATTCCTAAAGGAATGATCCCTAAAATACGACAAGGAATAAAAATGAAACGAGTTTTCTTAATAAAATCCATCCTTAAGAATGATACAAAATGAAGGTATTAAAAATTAAATATTAATTGAATCTATTGACTTACTTTGAATAAAGTAGAATCAATAAATTTCTATTTAACTAAAAACTGAAAAAATGCAAGATGGCGCTGAACATTTTAACTTAATTGCTTTTCAAGATGAAAAAAAAATTATATATTTTCTGAATCGAGCATTCTCTGAGAATACATGTATATTTAGATGCATTATAGTTTGGGTTAGAATATTTCTGTCAGAATAAGATGTTAAAGTGTAATTACAGTATTTTTAGAATCTTAGAAATCTTAATCGAAATGCTAAAAAAAAATCAAGAATTAGCGTTTAGAGATGTGAGAATTATGGTGAAAACTATTCAGAAACTTTCGATCCAAAAATAATATTCTCTCAGGGTGTGATCCAAATTAGAATTACAATCTGAATATAATTATAATGAATCACGGGAATTACTGGAATTATACTGACACTTAGAATAATCATATTATTTGATATTTTGATTAAGAAATTTTTAGTTCTGCTTCTGGATTGACGGAATATTTGATTCTCCTGTAGTTCACTGGACTAAAACTAAATGGGGGAGGATCTTCTTGCATTATTTGGAGAGACTGATGTAAAACTATCTTCAGTATACTATCTCACCAATAAGACATGTTAACTATCTACTCAGCAATTAACTCTCAAAGAAGAACGAATAAATTTTATTCAACTCACCTTAGAACTGGTGATACCACAACAAAACGAGAAAAGAAACAAATGAACTAGTGGAATTAAAAATTCTTGTATCAAGTTTAGAGTAATGTTAATGGAAATGGGTTTCGAAATTATATACAGATAAAAATAATGATAAAGAATTAATAAAAGCCAAAGGAACGTTCCGAAAATAAATAGCAAATTTATATAGCCATAAGTGTTATTCAAATCTAAAACTAAATTAAGCAATTCCGTTCGTAATTTAATCTCTTCTCGGAGTATAGATTTATCAAAACGATTCAAACGTTTATTAGATTCCTCTAATAAAAGATTAATAATTAAAATATAAATAATGAATTTGAAATTAAGAAATACGTAAAAAAATACTAAATATTGAAAAAAATATAAAAAGATTAAATTATAAAAAGATAAATTAAAAGATTGTCCTAGATAACATCCGGTATAAACAATTCTACAAAAAATTATATAGGCTAGTTGAATTTTACAAATTAAATCAATCCTATTTAATTTAATATTATAATTATTTTTTTCAAACAAAAAGAAGAACTTTAAAAAAATATCGGTGAAAATATTGCCTCGAAATGTTATGAGGAAAAAAATATTCCACCATAGGATATAAAAGAATGTAAATTCTATTAGGTCAACCAAGGATAGTAGATTATCCAAGGGAATATCAAAGATTAGTTTTATCATAGATATTATATTCGCAAGAAAGATTGTAAATATAGCAAAATATTTTGGGAATCTTTTAATTTGGATAGAACGTTTCCCTGGAGGGCCATTTATTTCTAAAGGGATGATACCTAAAATACGACACGGAACAAAAATGAAACGAGTATTCTGAATAAAATCCATGAATAAAAATGAGACACAAAAATATAAAAGAAATTATAAGAAACTATTGATCAGTAATCAATTTTCACGAGTGAAGATGTAAGATGGCGTTAAACATGTTAAGTTTATTAAAATAAATGATGAAAAAGCTATTAAATTTTTCTTGGCCGATTAATATTTTTTTTTAGCTAAGGCTATATTTTGAATAAGCGATTTCACTCCTAGATTTCACTAAAAAGTTTCCGAATATATACCGATATAACATCTTCTAGCAAAGAAGTACCCTACCTGTGCACTTTTCTATTTTTTGAAATATGAAGATTTATTTGAGGTGTTGACACATCTCTCTTCTATTATAAACTAAAAAGGAGCCACTATCTTCTATATGAATTAAGAAATTTTAGATAACTCACCTTAGAGCTGGTGTTACCACAACAAAACGACAGATGTAACATATGAACTATTGGAAAAACTAATTCTTGTATTACGTTTATGAGAGTTTCAATAGTCAAGGGTTCTGATCGAATGTAATAATAAAAAAAATTATAAAGCAGCGATAAAACCCAAAGGAACATTCCAAATATTGATATCAAATTGAGATAGCCATAAGTATTGTTCAAATCTACAACTAAATGAATTAATTCCATTTGTAGTCTAGCCTCTTTTCGAACTAAGCTCTTATCAAATTGATTGTCGTTCAAACGTTTATTAGATTGCTCTAATGCTAAGTTGATAATTAAAATGAAAGTTATGAATTTGAAAAAAATAAATAAATACAACACTGTCATATATTGAATTACATAGAGAAATAGGAAATCAAAAAGAGATAAATGAAAAAAATATTCTAGACTACGTTCAGCATGAAAGACTCTAAAAACGATTATATAAAAAAATTGAATTTTACAAATTAGATCAATCCTATTTAATTTAATATTGTAATATTTGTTATCAAATAGATAGAAAAATGTTAAAAATAATTTTTGGACTTTATTTCCCTGGATTAACAGAAGGTAAAAAATATTCCACATAATAAAGCTGATGATGAAATATTGTATCAATACAACCAACATTAGAAGACTATCTAAGGTGAATTGGAACAAAAGGACTTTCATAAATACTAAATTAGCAAATAACATTGAAAATATCGAGAAAAATTTGCAAAATTTTTTAATTTTAATGGCTCGTTCCCCAGTAGATCCATTTATCTCGAACGGGAGTATCCCTAGAATACGACAAGGAACAAAAATGAAACGTGTTTTCTGAATAAACTCCATTGATGAACAGAGAGAAAATTATAATAATAATTTAGAATATTGATTAAGAATAATTATCAATAATTAAATGCTATTCATCTTCAGAAATTAGAGAAAAATGATTCATTAATTAAAAAAATAGTAAGAGCTTTTAACTAAATTGAATAGCGTCTTGATAGACTATGTTATAATAAGAAAAGCTAAGTCTATAAATAGATTTAAAAAAAAATCGTGTTTTTTTTTTAAATAAAAACATTCACATTTTTTTCTCACTCACACTCACATTCACACAGTCTTTTAGTATCCAAATGCCTTAAATAAAATCATCGGTCTTCCCTGGGGTCCGAACCCGCGACGTTCGCTATAGAAGGTAGGCACGCTACCAACTACTCCAAGCCTCGTGGGCAAAAAATCGTATTTCCTGAATAAAATCCATTTATAAACAGAGAGTAAAATTAATAAAAATTTTAATAATCGATTGGAATATTGATTAGATATAATTATCAATAATCAAATGTCATTTATTTTCAGAAATTAAACAAAGACTTTTCACTAAATTAAAAACCTTTGTGACCCTGAATTATTATATTATTAATTAGGTTATATAATATTTGAAGAAATAAAGGGGCTGTATTTAAAAAAAAATCTGGTGTGACTGGCGCACAGCACACAACTTTCTCTTACCCTTCGGTAAGAGAAAGTTGCGCACCGTGCTGGTCACACCAGATTTTTTGTGTCGAGATATATTTAGTTTCCGATAGCACCTTAGTTTCAAACTTGCATTTTAAATGTTGACTGCTTCAAATAAACTATGGTTATTTTTCAAAATTTTAATCTCATATTTGGACATTTTATACACAATATAGATTCGTAAATAAATACAAAATTTCATAAGAATTGGAAAAAAAATTTTAAATGCCTAAAAAGTTCCAAAGGGGACCCCCTTTTGAATCGAAATTAACATACAAATCCCTATAGGAAATTAACATTGTTCCTATGCGAAGATAAGGTGGAAAGGGAATTTAAAAAGAGTAGAGAGAGACGATAATGTTTGCAAGTGAGAGAGAGACATATATGTTTTCTTTGAAACAATTAAAGACACAAATAAATTAAAAAATAAAAATGGGAATTTAAATAATAATTGATTTTTTTTTTTTTTTTTTTTTTTTTTAAACATTCACACTTTTTTCTCATTCACACTCACATTCACACACTCATTCACACAGTCTTTTCGGCAACTTAGGCCATTTAAGACTTTAAACGATATCCGTTATTGATTATTATACATATTTGGGTCCAGGCATTCTTATTTAAGCCATTTGGTATCCAAATGCCTTAAATAAAATCTTCGGACTGCCTGGGGTCCGAACCCGCGACGTTCGGTATAGAAGGTAGACGCGCTACCAACTACTCCAAGCCCCGCGGGCTATAATTGATTTTTAATCTAATAAAAAGAAAAAGATTTAAATTCCGTTACCATGGCAACCATTTCTATCTTTCCTATGAAGAACAAGAGTAAAGTGGTCTTCAGAAGATTTCAACGGCAAAATGAGAATATACATTTTAAAGAGCATCTAAAAAATAGTTGATTTATGAATTTAAAAAAAAAAATCCTTGGAGGGAATTTTGAGAAAATCAAAAAAAAAACTGAAAAAGTACATCAGTAAAGTACTAGTACTTTTTGGCCGATTTTGTTCAAAAGCTTATTTTGAGATTCTTCAAAGGTACCTAAGTTAAATATAAAATTTCAATCCGGTAGCTCAATTCCTTCATGCTAAAAAAAATGGGTCCACACACACAGACACACACACACACACACACACACACAGACCAATTTGCGGGACCCACTTTTTTGGACTCAGGGGACCTCAAAACATGTATATCCATCAAAATCTGGACATCGAATTTTTGACATGATCGCAATACTTTCTCTCTCTATATATTTCATATATAGGGTACGAGAAAGTAATATATGAAAGGAACAGGCAGCCAAATAACCAGTCTCTAGGAGAATAAAAAATTATTTAAATTCTTTTGATCGACGTTTCGGACGCCAATTGCGAACTTCTTCGGGACCAAAGATTCGGTTGCTAAACAATACATATATACCGGGTGGGCCAATAGTGCGTGGACGGAAGATTGTGGGCTTATTAACCGACATTTTAAAATTTTCTCGATGGTGCATAATGTGGAGCCTTTAGAGCTACAAATTAAAAATATTTTTGTTCCAATAGCACCTCATATACAGGGTGGTCCATATAAAAGTTATGTTTTTTTAAATGGAACACCCTGTATATTATTGCATATTTGGTTTCTACGGCCAATTTTAGTATGACTTTATGTCATGCAATGTATTTTAAAACAAACCGTTTAGCCGCAAATCGGGCTTTTGTGAAAAAACTGCTGTCTGAAAAAATTGAATATCTCGCGAACCATAAAACTTAGGGGACTGTTCTTTTGGGAGGTTACTAACCATAAAGTGTACTAATGTAGGCCAGATGGGTAACCCGGAATTATTCTTGTTTTGGGAGATATGGCTATGCCGATTTGGGAAATTTCAATCATGGATAACTTCCTTATTTCAAATGGAACATACTACTTTTTTTTATGCCATAGGACGTAGAATTTAATTAGCTTTCAGATGGTATAAGGTTGTCTATATCTATCTTTGGTATTTTTATTTTTATTTCAAAATATCTGATTAATTTGACTTACGAATAGATAAAACAAATAAAATAACAATCCAAATGCAAAATAAAATTGTATTGCAATAATAAATGGAAAAGATATTTCTAAATATTCGAAAATGTATTTAAATTTCCTTTAAAATCATTTATTTTAACTCTTCGAAGAAGTCCCGCTTGCTCAAATTCGGGTTATTATTTGTCAACAAGATGGCGCACCTGCTCACCCGATCATAACCCTAATTTCTTTTTCGAAAAGTTAAAATAAATGATTTTAAAGGAAATTTAAATACATTTTCGAATATTTAGAAATATCTTTTCCATTTATTATTGCAATACAATTTTATTTTGCATTTGGATTGTTATTTTATTTGTTTTATCTATTCGTAAGTCAAATTAATCAGATATTTTGAAATAAAAATAAAAATACCAAAGATAGATATAGACAACCTTATACCATCTGAAAGCTAATTAAATTCTACGTCCTATGGCATAAAAAAAAGTAGCATGTTCCATTTGAAATAAGGAAGTTATCCATGATTGAAATTTCCCAAATCGGCATAGCCATATCTCCCAAAACAAGAATAATTCCGGGTTACCCATCTGGCCTACATTAGTACACTTTATGGTTAGTAACCTCCCAAAAGAACAGTCCCCTAAGTTTTATGGTTCGCGAGATATTCAATTTTTTTCAGACAGCAGTTTTTTCACAAAAGCCCGATTTGCGGCTAAACGGTTTGTTTTAAAATACATTGCATGACATAAAGTCATACTAAAATTGGCCGTAGAAACCAAATATGCAATAATATACAGGGTGTTCCATTTAAAAAACATAACTTTTATATGGACCACCCTGTATATGAGATGCTATTGGAACAAAAAATATTTTTAATTTGTAGCTCTAAAGGCCCCACATTATGCACCATCGAGAAAAT
The DNA here is from genome assembly GCA_023213315.1 of Euborellia annulipes. Classification (NCBI taxonomy): domain Eukaryota; kingdom Metazoa; phylum Arthropoda; class Insecta; order Dermaptera; family Anisolabididae; genus Euborellia; species Euborellia annulipes. The sequence continues at coordinate 19,692 of JAKCPI010006964.1, read as the reverse complement.
TTTAAATGTCGGTTAATAAGCCCACAATCTTCCGTCCACGCACTATTGGCCCACCCGGTATAGGTCTCAAAAAATATTTAACATAACTTAACCCCACTGCCCTAAGGGCCTTGCTGCTGACCGTATTGTGTTAGAGTAGATCCAGATGTCTGTCCCTCTACTGGTTTAAATAGCGGTGGACAAGTCAGAAATTTTTCCTTAAGATTTCTTACTTTGTTATTGAAATGCACGGTTAACTTGCATATAAGAAGAAGTGAGTTTTTGTTGGTGTAGGTCGGGGGTTTGGTACCCTGGTGCAATGGATAGTCCACCGATACCCCCTTGGGTTCGGTCCCCGGGGAGAGAATATCTATATATTACTCACGTTATTTTTTTATGAAAAGTTTTTTATTTCAAAAAACAAAAACTTCAGAATAAAGCTTTAAATTTTGGCAAAAAACTAAAAACATGCTACAATAAAAGCCGTAACAATTATAGGCTTAGAAGAACATAACATTTAAAGTATAATTCCCATATGCTGAACCTTAGAAACTTAGGTATTCATATATATTAAGAGTTATATATAGGCAAAAGATTTTCTCAGCTTTCGCAACTAGTCTAAATTAGAACTACAAACTTGTTTTAAGGAATTAAGAGATTAAGAAGGAATTGAAAGGGCGTTACTAAATCAAATAAAAATGTGTCTATTTGCGAGACATTTAGGTGTTGACATATCTCTCTTCTATTATAAACTAAAAAAGACATAAGAATTGTCCAAAACGTTTCGCTCGTGTTTCAATTAATAGACGGAAATAGAGAGATTTTTATTTGGCAGCCTGGCGCCCGACCAATATCTTCTTATCAGAAACAACATGTAGACTACGAGGTTTGTTATTGGCATGGCTTTAGGTCGAAAGCCAAATAAACGAAAAAAAAAAAAAAAAAAGACTACGAGGTCCCATTATTCTTAAGAAATTTTAGATGACTCACCTTAGAACTGGTGTTACCACAACAAAACGACAGAAGAAACAAATGAACTATTGGAAAAAAAAATTCTTGTATTACGTTTATGAGAATATCAATAGGCATAGGCACCGATCGTATGTGAAAATAAAAAAAATTATAAAGCAGCGATAAAATCCAAAGGAACATTCCAAATATTGATATCAAATTGAGATAGCCATAAGTATTGTTCAAATCTACAACTAAATGAATTAATTCCATTTGTAGTTTAGCCTCGTTTCGAACTAATCTCTTATCAAATTGATTGTCGTTCAAACGTTTATTAGATTGCTCTAATGCTAAGTTGATAATTAAAATGTAAATGATCAGTTTGAAATAAATAAATAAAAACATCACTGACAAATATTCAACTACATAGAGAAATATGAATTGAAAAAGAGATAAATGAAAAACATATTCTAGATTACGTTCAGCATAAACGATTCTAGAAACGATTATATAGGATAATTGAATTTTACAAATTAAATCAATCCTATTTAATTTAATATTGTAATATTTATTTTCAAATAGATAGAAAAATTTTAGAAATAATTTTTGGACTTTATTTCCCTTGATTAACAGAAGGTAAAAAATATTCCACAAAATAAGGCTAAAGATACTAAATTGTATCAATTCAACCAACATTACAAGATTATTTAAGGTGAAATCGAACAAAATGATTTTCATTAGTACTAAATTAGCAAATAACATTGAAAATAAGGAGAAAAATTTGGAAAATTTTTTAATTCTAATAACATATACTTCAGAACACGCATTTAGTTTCAAGGGGAGTATCCCTAGAATACGACAAGGAACAAAAATGAAACGTGTTTTCTGAATAAACTCCATTGATAAACAGAGAGAAAATTATAATAATCATTTAGACTATTGATTAAGAATAATTATCAATAATTAAATGCTATTCATCTTCAGAAATTAGAGAAAAATGATTCATTAATTAAAAAAATAGTAAGAGCTTTTAACTAAATTGAATAGCGTCTTGATAGACTATGTTATAATAAGAAAAGCTAGGTCTATAAATAAATAAAAAAAAGATCTGGCGTGACTAGTCGCACAATACACAACTTTCTCTTTTCTTCGCTAATTGAAAGTTGTGCTAGTCACAGAGTTATTGTGTCGACATATATTTAATTTCCAGAATAGTAGGATTTAAGATTATTTTCTATTTCGTTACCATGATAAACATTGTAACTAACTTACCAAATATCAAATTTCAACCTCCTAGTTCTTTTCCTTTTTTGAGATATTTTGTTCACAAACACACAGACAGACAATTTTGCCGAGTCTACTTTTTTTTTTTAATAAAACGAATATTTATCAAAATCTCGACATTGAATTTTTGAAATGAAACCAATACTTTATATATATATAGGTAAAAGAAAGTACTTAGTATATTGAAATAAATAAATAATTTCTTTCAACAAAACCTGAATACAATTTTAAATTTTGCTGAAATCTAAAAAAAAAAAAAAAAACATATTTATTATCAAAGTACTCGCAGCCATAAGTCAAAAATCCTCATTTCCAGGATTAGTAGACTTTGAAAGTAAAATCAGTTGAATACTAATAGACAAAGAATCTACTCAGAAATGAAGTAAACAAAATATTTTCCCAGCGAATGATCTAAATTAACAACTTCAATGTGTTTATGTTTTAACGAATGAAGTAATTTCATTTAACTCACCTTAGAGCTGGTGTCACCGCAACAAAACGACATAACAAACAAATAAACTATTGGTGACAAAAATTCTTGTATTAAGTTTATCAGTATTTCAAATGGAATGGGCATCGATTGTAAATAGAAATAAAAAAAATTATAAAGTATCGATAACATCCAAAGGAACGTTCCAAATATTGATATCAAATTGAGATAGCCATAAGTATTGTTCAAATCTACAACTAAATGAATTAATTCCATTTGTAGTTTAGCTTCTTTTCGAACTGAATTTTTATCAAATTGATTGTCGTTCAAACGTTTATTCGATTGCTCTAATGCTAAGTTGATAATTAAAATGTAAGTTATCAGTTTGAAATTAATAAATAAATACAGTACTGACATATATTCAATTACATAGAGAATCATGAAATGAAGAAAATAAAATTCTAAAAAACGTTGCGAAAAACTAATAGCGATTAGAATTCTAGAGAAAACTAAATAGAAAAGTTGAATTTTACCAATTAGATCAATCCTATTCAATTTAATATTGTAATATTTGTTTTCAAAGAGATAGAAAAATTTTAAAAAAATTTCTCTGACTATATTTCCCCGGAATGTGAGGAGATAAAAAATCGTCCACCAAACAGTAGCGAAAATCCCAAAGTGTATAAACTCAACCAACGTTAGAAGATTATTTATGGAAAAATCGAAAATTAAAACTTTCACTAATAATATACTAGCAAATAACACTGAAAATATGGAGAAAAATTTGGAAATCTTTTTAGTACGATGACTCCCAGAAGATCCATTTATTTTGAAAGGAAGTATCCCTAGAATACGACACGGAACAAAAATGAATCGTGCTTTCTGAATAAAATCCATTGATAAACAGAAACTAAAATTAATGAAGTATATAATAATCAATTACAATATTGATTAGAACCTAATTATCAATAATTAAATGCCATTTATTCTCAGAAATTAAAAAGTGATTCACCAATGAACACAAATAGAAAGGCTTTTCACTTAATTAAAAACCCAAAAATATCTTTGATATTTTAACAAAGAAAATCCATTCATGTATCAATGTTTCTTAAACGGTGCGCCCCAAATAAAAGAAATCTTTTTATAATTCGTCAATCTTTAACCCTAGATACAATCCTGAAAACTCTTTTTTTTTTTTTTGAATGGGTGCATAAGGTCCGAAGACCTATAATGACCAATAGGCACATGCAGCCAGGAAGAAAATAAAAACAAAAGGAGAAGCATAAAGGGGAAACTCAACTGCGGGAACTGAGAAGATGCCTGTTGAGGTTAGACTTGAAAGTCTAAAATTTTAGTTGAGTTGATGAATCGAAATGCAAAAGAATATATAAAGGTAATATGAGTTTACATACATCCCTCCAGTTTTTCAGGGACATTTTATGAATCTTAAATCTCATAATAATAGTCTAAAATAAAAAGTGATTACTTAAAAAAAAAAGTAATAATTAATCAATGTTCATGAATTATTGTTTCTAATAAAATTGATACTTTTTTGTTGCTTTAAGTCAATTATAGGACATTCGAATTAATTTTGAAAATGGTCTAAGTTAATTCGAACATTAAAAACATTTTCGTACGAAATTCACACAAAATTTCATTTTCATAATAAATTTCGATTAATCAAGACTAATAAAAACCTAAATTAAAATGTTGCATCATGTAAAAATATTTTTTAATTTATTAAAATTCAATTCACTTAATATCTCGAAACAATAAATATATGACGATATATATTCAAAAAAGTGGTTTTTGCAACATAGTCTGTCTGTCTATGTGTGTGTGTGTGTGTGTGTGTGTCTTTCTGTAAAAAAAAAAATCTCAAGAACAAAAAGAGCTAGGAGGTTAAAATTTTATAATTAAGTACCTCCTGGGAGGGTGGTGAAAACTATTCAGAAACTTTCGATCCAAAATAAAAAATCTGGGGTATGATCCAACTTAGAACTACAATCTGAATATAAGTATAATGAATCACGGAAATTACTGGAATTATACAGACACTTAGAACAATATTATGAATGAAGATATTTTATTCAACTCACCTTAGAACTGGTGATACCACAACAAAACGAGAAAAGAAACAAATGAACTAGCGGAATTAAAAATTCTTGTATCAAGATTAGAGTAATGTTAATGGAAATAGGTTTCGAAATTATAAACAAATAAAAATAATGATAAAGAGTCGATAAAAGCCAAAGGAACGTTCCGAAAATAAATAACAAATTTATATACCCATAAGTGTTATTCAAATCTAAAATTAAATTAAGCAATTCCGTTCGGAACTTTATCTCTTTTCGAACTATAGATTTATCAAAACGATTGCTCTTGAAACGTTTATTAGATTCCTCTAATAATAGATTAATAATTAAGATATAAGTAATGAATTTGGAATTAACAAAAACGTAAAAAAATACTAAATATTCAATGAAATATAAAAAGATTATATTATAAAAAGATAAATTATGAGATTCTCCGAGATAACAGCCGGTAAAAAAAATTCTACAAAAAATTATATAGGCTAGCTGAATTTTACAAATTAAATCAATCCTATTTAATTTAATATTATAATTTTTGTTTTCAAACAAAAAAAAGAACTTTAAAAAAATATCGGTGAAAATATTTCCTCGAAATGTTATAAGGAAAAAAACATTCCACCATAGAGTATAAAAGAAGATATTTTCTATTAGATCAACCAACGATGGTAGATTATCCAAGGGAATATAAAAAATTAGTTTTATCATAAACAGTATATTCGCAAGTAAGATTGTAAATATAGCAAAATATTTCGGGAATCTTTTAATTTGTATGGAACGTTTCTCTAGAGGGCCATTTATTTCTAAAGGGATGATACCTAAAATACGACACGGAACAAAAATGAAACGAGTATTCTGAATAAAATCCATGAATAATAATGAGACACAAAATAAAGTTAAGAACAATTATAATAGAAATTAAAAGTATCTATTGATCAGTAATCAATTTTCACGAGTGAAGATGTAATGTAAACATTTTAAATTAATTAAAGTAAATGATGAAAAAGCTATTAAACTTTTCTAGAGCTAGTTGGCCGATTAATATTTTTTTTTTTAACTAAGGCTATATCTTTTGAACAAGTGATTTCACTCCTAGATTTCAATAAAAAGTTTACGAATATATAATTTCCCAAGCAAACGAAATAAAATTCTCTATATTCGTGGAAAATATTTAACTGGCTGCCTGCTCCTTTTATCTATTATCTAAATACAACAACATCTTTATTACTTCAATTACATATTTCATTTAATAACATGTACTCGTAAAGTCGGCGAGTTGAGCCTTGAGCTTAGGCAGCCAAAATGTTTGCCGTAGGAAGTGTTGTCTTAAAAGTGGCCTTTTTTCCTTCAGTGGCATTAAAAGAAGATGATTTATTTATTTTAAAAATTATTGGTTTGGTTGTCTAAGCTCAAGGCTTCACTCTCGAGCACTTGTGGAGCCTACTATCCCATTTGGAAGTTCAAATAATAATAAATTTAATAGGGAGGCTAGCTGGGGAAGCCGGCTAGGGTGTTAAATTCTACAAAGGAGACCTGTGTTTACATCCTGGGTTTACGGGATTTTTTTAAAATATTTATTTAAATTAAACAATTCCTCAACTGGATTGGAATATTGGATCTTCCCACAATAGCCCCTACGAGGAGAGGAGTTGCTGTGACATCCAATCCTGTGGAATGGACATAAATAAGGTTCCCTCTCAGTGACGTATTCTCCGAAATGGCGCTTTAAACTCACCTTAAAAATGGTGTCATCACAAATAAATGTCAAAAAGAAAAAACAAATTGATGGTAGAATGAATTCTTTTATCAAGTTGAAAACATCTTCAATATAAATGCACTCGGTTTGTATATAAAAGAAAAAAAAGTTATAGAAAATAGATAGAAACCAAGAAACCGTTGCAAGTATAAAAATCAAAATAAAATGGCCATAAGTTGAATTCAAATCTAAAACTAAATAAACCAGTTTCATTTGAAATATAATTTCTTTTCGAAGTAAAGATTTATCAAATTGGTTTTCGTTCAAACGTTCATTTAAATGTTCGAATAATAAATTAAGAATTATAATGTAAATAAGAAAATGGGAAAAAATAAATAGAAACATCACATTGATGAAATCTAGATAAATTAAAATAAAAACGTGCCAAAAAGACGGATAGAAAATAGAAGATTGAAGATAACGTTGATCATAATAAATTCTAAATAATACAATATAGAAAAATAGAATTTTACAGTATATATCAATCTTATTTAATTTTATTTTAAAATGATTGTTTTCAAAGAGAAAGAAAAATTTTAAAAATATGTCCTGGAGATTATTTCCCCTAACTGCAACGAGGAGAAAAATACTCCACCACAAAAGGTAAAAGAGGACATATTGCAAGAGATCAACCAACGAGAGCAGATTATTCAGGGTGACATCTGAAATCAGCACTTTCAAAAATATTATATTCGCAAGAAAGCTCGAAAATTTAGCAAAATATTTTGGAAATTTTTTAATTTGAATAAAACGTCCCCCGGGTGGGCCATCAATTTTTAAAGGTAGAATCCCTAAAATACGACAGGGAACAAAAATAAAACGAGTTTTCTTAATAAAATCCATGAGTAAAAATGAAAGACAAAAGTAAAAAAAATATAAAAATGAATTAGAATCTATTGATCAGTAATGAATTATTTTCATGCTTGAAGGAAATATAAGATGGCGTCATAGTTTTTAAGTTAATTAGTTAATAATCTATTAAGAAAATACTATTATATATTACTAAAACAAGCACACTGTGGCGCCCGAGGTGGAAGGTTAAAATGACACCTTCGTTATTAGGTTTAGAAAAAAGATTTTTTTCGTTATTGTAAATAAATGTTTATTTAAAATAGATGAAAGGAGCAGGTAACCAGACAATTAGTCTCCACGAAATAAAACTCTCTGTTTAGGAATCAATTTCGACTTTAATTAGATAAGGCCATCTAAATGGATGTACTTAAATGACTCTTAGAGATCTATTCTCTAAAAACAGGCGATAAAATTTAAAATAAACAAATGGGTGTTAAAAAGTAATGTAAAAACAATCAACGCTAAAAAATGCTCTTCTCTAAACAAAGTTTTAACAGCGACGTTAACATGTTTCTTTTATTTCAAAGCTATCAAAATCGACGTTAAAATATTAAAAGACATGGCAATAATTTTTAACACTATTTACTAAATGTTAACGCTGTTGTGAAGCTAAAAGAACAGAGAGAGAGAGAGAGAGAATGATCTCGCCCGGGAGTGGGGGGTGGCCTTTTATGCCTTCTTCCAGACAGTAATCCCCCATTCCCAGGGGATCAGACACACGTGCAACGATTCCATTTGCAGAATTTGCGCTTTTCTGTGGGAATCTTTACATGTGTGTCTTGTTCTAGAAATATATCAAATTTTGCCATCGAATGAGTTTAAAAATAGAGCTTTAGATTCCAAATATCAAATTTTGTATCTCTCTCTCTCTCTCTGTTCTTTTAGCTTCACAACAACGCTTTGGCTTTAAATTTTTGTTTTCAGAATAGCTATTTGAGGCAAGGAAGTGATTTTGAATACCATTTTTTAACGCTGATTGTTTTTACATTAGTTTTTAACACCCATTTTTTTATTTTAAATTTTAACGCCTGCTTGTAGAGATTCAAAATAATTGAAGTGAAAATGGCCTTATCTAATTAAAGTCGAAACTGTTTCTTAAACAAAGTAATACTTTTTTTTTTTTTAACACTCACACTTTTTTCTCATTCACACTCATATACACACAGTCTTTTTCGGCAACTTAGGCCATTTAAGACTTTAAACGATAACCGTTATTTGAATAATATATATATTTGGGTCCAGGCATTCTTATTTAAGCCATTTGGTATCCAAAAAATCCAAACCCGCGACAATTGGTGTACGAGGTTAGCACGCTAACTTCTACACCTCTACCACGAGGGCAAGTAATACTTGAATGTTTATAGAAATACGAAACAGAACCTTTCATCAATAATAATAAAATTTTAACAACTAGCCGCGTCGCCCCCCTGGACCCCCTCCAGCTGTCTCGGGCCCGCCTGTGGCGGACCCTCGCCTTTTCTTAATTATGAGAACCTGTGGCGCCCGCCTTTGCATCTAGACAGGGGGGCTCCGCCCCTGGACCCCCTCAGCTGACTCGGACCCGCCTGCGGCGGACCCTCGCCTTTTCTTTTTTTTTTTAAACATTCACACTTTTTTCTCATTCACACTCACACTCACACACACATTCACACAGTCTTTTCGGCAACTTAGGCCATTTAAGGCTTTAGACGATAACCGTTGTAATATATATTATCTATTGTGGGTTGAGGCATTTCTATCTAAGCCATCTGGTATCCAAATGGCTTAAATAGAATCATCCGACTGCCTGGATCCGAACCCGCGACGCACATAGGAGTATTTGTTCAATAAACCCGGACAAAAGTCGAAATCACTAAGTTACTCAAAAGTCGCAATAATCTCATTGTTTCTCAAGCTAGATAACCGGTGCGTCCTAAGGTAGGCTTAAAAATTCCATGGCTCTACACTTGTTTACATACGAGCAGTCGGAACTCAGTCAATATCTAGATCGCATCTCTTTTGATCTAGGCTGCTTCGATTGTGCTAATAGTTTGTATTGCTCTAGTATTTCCCTGTGAATGTTTTACAAGAAAAAGCTTTTGAATATTGCAGAAGGAGGTACGTACTATATTTTAAAACATAAATTGATTCATTTGCAGTCAGAATTTTACATTTACAAACTATTTTACGAAGCCATAATTTTGCCATACATTTTTAGTTCAATTTTCAGACAAAAGCATTTTTGTTTATGTGTCTGATCTTGTCGGGCTATAATTTATATACTGTCTTAAAATATAGTTATTTGACTATTATATACCACTCTTACATCTTCCCCCTAAATCCCCCATTTTGTTTTACAGTTACTTCAAATTAATGAGTAAAAAAAATGAATTATTTCAAGTAAAACAAAATGTTGGACTTAAGGGATGATGTAAGTGTGCTATATAATAGTCAAATAACCATATTTTATGGCTATATATAAATAATATCCAGAAAAGATCAAACACATAAACAAAAATCTTTTTGTCTGATAATTAAACTAAAAATGTATGCAAAAATTTTGGCTTCGTAATATAGTTTGTAAACGTAAAATTCTGACTGAAAATGAATCAATTTATGTTTTGAAATACAGTATCTAAGTAGTAGTAGTAGCTAAGCTCAGAATTTACTATTTCCTTCCAAAAGCTTGGGGGCGGGGGCGGTCGCCCCCTACCATTGTCACCCCCCCTTAAAATAGCTTTCCTGTTTATGGCTACCTTAGGAGGGACCGGTTATCTGTTGAATAGCTTGAGGAACAATAATTTTATTACGACTTTTGAGTAACTTGGTGATTTCGACTTTTGTCCGGGTTTATTGAACAAATACTCCTATGTGCGACGTTTGGTATAGGAGGTAGGCACGCTACCTACTACGCCACACCCGGGGGCCGCCTTTTCTTCTTAATTATGAAAAGAAAATTATTATTATTCCATTCCAATCCAGTGCCTTCCTGAGGATTTGTTTACATTCATGGAATATGAAATGAAAAGAATACATAAATATTTCTCTATACATTTCCTATGGGAGAAATCGTAACTTTAAGAATTAATAACTCAAAAAATTATAGGAATTTCGGGATAAAAATAATTTTCCTGTAATCCCGAGAAGATCCTCTGTATGCATATAAAATTTCATTCCAAAATTCCAAAGGGAAGTTGCCTAAATAGAGCGTGACAGACAGACAGACAGACGGACATTAGCGAATTATATATATATAGAAGAAGATAGATTGAATTATTTAACTCACCTTAGAGCTGGTGTCACCAGAAGAAAAAGACAAAAGAAACAAATAAATCAAAGGAAAAAAAAATTCTTGAATTAAATTTATAAGAATGTTTATAGAAAGAGGTATCGAATATAAATAGTTGTAAAATAACTTATATAATATCGATAAAATCCAAATGAACGTTCCAAATATTGACATCAAATTGAAAAAACCATAAATATTGTTCAAATCTACAACTAGATAAATTAATTCCATTTGTAGTTTAGCCTCTTTTCGAACTAATTTATTATCAAATTTATTGTCGTTCAAACGTTTATTAGATTGCTCTAATGCTAAGTTGATAATTAAAATGTAAGTTATCAATTTGAAATAGATAAATAAATAGATCAGTGACATATATTCAACTATATAAAGCGTTAAGAAATCAAAAAGAGAAATTGTAATTAAACGTTGGATATATCGTTTAGAAAACATAATTTTGGAAACGATTATATAAAAAAATTGAATTTTACAAATAAGATCAATCCTGTTTAATTTAATATTGTAATATTTGTTTTCCAATAGATAGAAAAATTTTAAAAATAATTTTTGCACTCTATTTCCCTGAATTAACAGAAGGTAAAAAATATTCTACCAAGAAATGGCAAAGATACAAAAATGTACCAGGGTAACAAACATTAGAAGGTTATCTAAGGGAATATCGAAAAAAGTCGTTCCATTATTATCAAATTAGCAAATAACACTGAAAATAAAGAAAAAAATTTGGAAACTCGTGTAATTCGAATATCGTATGCCCCTGAAGATCCATTTATTTTCAAAGGGAGTATCCCTAGCATACGACAAGGAACAAAAATGAAACGTGTTTTCTGAATAAAATCCATTGATAAACAGAAAGTAAAATTATTAAATTTTAATAATCGATTGGAATATGGATTAGATATAATTATTAATAATTAAAAAATTTCATTTATTTTCAGAAATTAAACAAAGGCTTTTCACTAAATTAAAAACCTTTATGACCCTGAATTATTTTATTATTAATTAGGTTATATAATATTTGAAGGGGCTGTATTTAAAAAATAGATGAAAGGAACAGGCAGCCAAATAATCAGCCTCCACGAAATAACTCGCCAATCGCGTCCTTCTTCGGGATTAAAGGTTGTTAAACAATAAACATAGATGTTGTCGAGTGATATATAGAATATTTATACAATACTAGACGCAAAGCCCCGCCTTCGGCGGGGCTTTCCATCTAGCCAGGGGGTTGCGCCCCCTGGACCCCCTTGCTGCCCTACTTATATACATACCGGTACATACATACATTTTTCCTTTTCATTTTTATAATATATAGATTATTTTAACGGTTAATTATTCATGAACTTAAGATTTTTTGTGAATAATATCCTTTCCGGGACTCTCCCGGTACACAGACAAAAAATTCAGGCCGATATTTTAGAATTCAAAATGTAAATAAATAAAAAAAATCGTAAACATGGGTAAATATTTATATTTTGTTACCATGGCAACTATTTCTCCTAATTTTTATTTTTTTCTTATTTTAACGGTTAATTACTCATTAACTTATTGTTATTTGTGAAACAAAACCTGTCCGGGATTCTCACAAACATACACAAAAAATTTCATCATAATTGATTCAGTCGTTTAGGAGGAGTTCAGTCACATACACACGTACAGAAGAATTATATATATAAAGAAGAAGAAGAAAAGAAGAAGATTATAAGAGGCATCTTTTTGTGTACGAGAAGAGCTCTCTGTGTGTTGTTTTTTCTAATTAACTAATAACTAAATTAATTGGAAAAAAAAACATCGTATTGCGATGTATTCCGAAACTTCAGGCCAAAAGAATTTAAATAATTTTTTATTTTCCTGACTGCAAATCTACCTTCCTTACGATTAATATCCATTTTTGTTGGTGAAGGTCGAGAGTTTGGTGCCCACCGATACCCTCCCTGGGAGCGATTATCTATATATTACTCATGTTATTTTTTTATGAAAAGTTTTTTATTTCAGAAAAAAAAAACTTCAGATTAAAATTTAAATTTTGGCAAAAAACTAAAAACACGCTACAATAAAAGCCTTAAAAATTAGGCTTAGAAGAACATAAAATGTAAAGTATAATTCACCTATACAGAACCTCAGAAACGATGTTATGCATATATATTAATAGTTACTGTATATTTAGGCAAAAGATTTTCTCAGCGACTAGCCTAAATTAGAACTACAAACTGATAATCAGGTCTATTCTCTAAAAAGAGTCGTTAAAATTTAAAATAAACAAATGGGTGTTAAAAAGTAATGTAAAAACAATCAGCGTTAAAAAATGCTATTCAAAATTACTTCCTTGCCTCAAATAGCTATTGTGTAAACAAAACTTTAAAGTCAAAGCGTTAACATTTAGTAAATAGTGTAAAAATTAATGTGACTAGGAGGTGCCTTTAATATTTTAACGTCGTGTTTAAAATAAAAATGGCGTCCTTAATCTAAAAAGTAAGGTTTTGATAGCTTTGAAATAAAAGCAACATGTTAACGTCGCTGTTAAACTTTGTTTAGAGAATAGCATTTTTTAACGCTGATTGTTTCTACATTACTTTTTAACATTTTAACAACCATTTGTTTATTTTAAATTTTAACGTCTGTTTTTAGAGAATAGACCTGTATATGTGTTAAGGAATTAAGAGATTAAGAAGGAATTGAAAGAACATTAAATCAAATAAAAATGTGTCTTTTTGCGAGACATTTCTTATTAAATTTTAGATAACTCACCTTAGAACTGGTGTTACCACAACAAAACGACAGAAGTATCAAATGAACAATTGGAAAAAAAAATTCTTGTATTACGTTTATGAGAATTGCAATTTGCATGGTTTCCGATCGTATATAAAAATAAAAAAAATTATAAAGCAGCGATAAAACCCAAAGGAACATTCCAAATATTGATATTAAATTGAGATAGCCATAAGTATTGTTCAAATCTACAACTAAATGAATTAATTCCATTTGTAGTTTAGCCTCGTTTCGAACTAATCTCTTATCAAATTGATTGTCGTTCAAACGTTTATTAGATTGCTCTAATGCTAAGTTAATAATTAAAATGTAAATTATCAGTTTGAAAAAAATAAATAAAAACATCACTGACAAATATTCAATTACATAGAGAAATATGAATTGAAAAAGAGATAAATGAAAAAAATATTCTAGATTGCGTTCAGCATGAAAGATTCTAGAAACGATTATATAAAAAAATTGAATTTTACAAATTAGATCAATCCTATTTAATTTAATATTGTAATATTTATTTTCAAATAGATAGAAAAATTTTAAAAATAATTTTTGGACTTTATTTCCCTGGATTAACAGAAGGTAAAACATATTCCACAAAATAAGGCCGATGATGCTAAATTTAATTAAATCTACCAACAATAGAAGATTATTTAAGGTGAAATCGAACAAAAGGACTTTCATTAATACTAAATTAGCAAATAACATTGAAAATAACGAAAAAAATTTGGAAAATTTTTTAATTCTAATATCTCGTGTCCCAGCAGATCCATTTATCTCTAATGGAAGGAGACCTAGAATCCGACAAGGAACAAAAATGAAACGTGTTTTCTGAATAAACTCCATTGATGAATAGAGAGAAAATTATAATGAATATTGAATAAGAATAATTATCAATAATTAAAAGATATTTATCTTCAGAAATTAGAGAAAAATGATTCATTAATTAAAAAAATAGTAAGAGCTTTTAACTAAATTGAATAGTGTATTTATTGATAGACTATATTATAATAAGAAAAAGTGATATAAATAAATTTAGAAATAGCTCTGGTGTGACTGGTTGAACAGCACTCAACTTTCTTTTAACTTGACTAATTGAACCATGTTATGCATTAAGGAACCAAGCGCCATTAACCTAAATATGAGATAGGAGCATTTTATTTGCACACTTGTAAACAAACCCAATGGCAATGACTCTTTTCCTTGTTTTATACAAAAATAGCGAACAGAGTAATAATGTTGCGATTTAAATAAAGTGGTAGATCTTTTTTTCCTACAAGATGTCAGTATTATCTCAATTTCGATCATAATGGCGCTTGGTTTCCTTATGCATAACTTGGTCCAATTGAAAGTTGTGATCTGTGCTAGTCACACCAAAATTAATGCGTCGACATATTTCCGGCGGTAGAGTATATACAAATTACTTTATATTTTGTTACCATTACAAACATTTCTCATATCTTTTCTATGAAGTACGAGCAAAGTGTGCTTTAAACAATTTTGAGATTAAAATGAGAATATACATTTTAAAAAGCATATAAAAAAATAAGTGATTTATGAATTTTAATCAAAATCGTTTAGGCAAATTTTGAGAAAATCGAAAAAGGTAAAAAATTACATGTTCAAAGTACTAGAATTTTTTAACCGATTTTAATTTTAAACTGGTAACCGCTGGCTCTAGTTGAAACATTATGCTTTAATAGGGGAAATAAAAAAAACCTTGTGCACTTAAATTTAATTCTCCTATTAATACCGATTTTGTTCAAAAGTATCATGTTAGGTCCCAGAGAGGTATCTAACTTAAATATCAAATGACAATCTCCTAGCATGTGAATAAAGTTTTAATTTTGCTGTATTTCTAAAAGAACATATTTATTCTATGAATACTCGCAATCATAAGTCTAAAACATAATATCCAGGATTAGTAGGATTAGAAAGTAAAATCATGTGAATACTAATAGACAAATAATCTATTCAGAAATCTAAGAAATGAAGTAAACAAAATATTTTCCCATCGAATGATCTAAATTACTACTTCGATTGGATTATATGTTTTAAGGGGGTTTAGTAGTGTAGATGTTACGCATGTTATTTTCGATAAGAGGGCGTTGTGTGTCTTAAAAAGTAGGGAAAAAAAAAACACCTATTACGAAAATTTTCCAAGAGATGTCAGAATGGTAGCTAAAAATTTATAAGAAATTACAAATATGGGCGTTTCTCTACTAATTGGAAAATTTTTCGACATTTTTGGCACAAGCATATTTTTGTTAAATATTAAAAAAACAATTACGTTCAATGAAAGGCATTAAAAAAATGAAATGTGAATCTGCTAAAAGCCTTCCAAAGATGAAATACGATTAGTTTTACATCATTAGAAATTGAAGCCATTTAGTGGGTATTTTTGTCATATATATTGCATATTTTAACACTTTTACTGCATATTGTATGGCATATTTAGAGATTTTAACTGCATAAAAATCCGGGCTTTAATTATAATTATTAGGGATCGGATTTATAGGCACTAAAAATCTTTAAAATAGGCAGGCAACTAAGCACTAAAAATTATTAAAATAGGCACTTAAAAAGGCATTTATTGTAAAAATAGGCACAAAAAAGGCACTTAAAAGGCATTATTTAAGAAATAATATAAAAAATTTAAAAAATTGATGTCTTATTTTTGGAAACAAAGATAAAACAATTGGTCTCCTTTGCACAGAGATGGCTGAATGAGGGCGGAGGGGGTGAAGCTCAACTGAGGCACCGTTTTTCGTTCGACCATTTTTTTTTTTTTTTTAGTATTCGAATCTCGTTCGATTTTTTTTTTTGTAATTTTTCTTGGGATTTGTGATATGAAATGAATTTATTATGAAATTTCAAAAAAAAAAAGCCCAAATTGGCTATTTGAACTTAAAATAGGCACTTAAAAAGGCATTTATAGAAGAAATAGGCACTAAAACCCAGAATCGGCCAAAATAGGCATTATAGGCACTAACGAATGCCTGTTATTTTATTCAGAATTTCATGAAACGTATACATATCATATTGGCCTAAATTTTAAGCCATAAATTAAAAAAGGCAAATAGGGCGAAATCCGAGCCCTAATAATTATACATTACATAGGGAGCACAATAACTCTAGAAAGGTGGGGCTTGGCATAAAAAAGGTTAGGAAACACTGAATTACTGGGGACGCAAATTAGACACTTGCCACAGGCGCTTCATACCCTCGTTACGGCACAGTGATATATATGGAATAAACTATTCTTAAACTCACCTTAAAAATGCTGTCATCACAAATAAATGGCAAAAAGAAAAAACAAATTGATGGTAAAATGAATTCTTTTATCAAGTTGAAAACATCTTCAATATAAATGCACTCGGTTTGTATATAAAAGAAAAAAAAGTTATAGAAAATAGATAGAAACCAAGAAACCGTTGCAAGTATAAAAATCAAAATAAAATGGCCATAAGTTGAATTCAAATCTAAAACTAAATAAACCAGTTTCATTTGAAATATAATTTCTTTTCGAAGTAAAGATTTATCAAATTGGTTTTCGTTCAAACGTTCATTTAAATGTTCGAATAATAAATTAAGAATTATAATGTAAATAAGAAAATGGGAAAAAATAAATAGAAACATCACATTGATGAAATCTAGATAAATTAAAATAAAAACGTGCCAAAAAGACGGATAGAAAATAGAAGATTGAAGGTAACGTTGATCATAATAAATTCTAAATAATACAATATAGAAAAATAGAATTTTACAGTATATATCAATCTTATTTAATTTTATTTTAAAATGATTGTTTTCAAAGAGAAAGAAAAATTTTAAAAATATGTCCTGGAGATTATTTCCCCTAACTGCAACGAGGAGAAAAATACTCCACCACAAAAGGTAAAAGAGGACATATTGCAAGAGATCAACCAACGAGAGCAGATTATTCAGGGTGACATCTGAAATCAGCACTTTCAAAAATATTATATTCGCAAGAAAGCTCGAAAATTTAGCAAAATATTTTGGAAATTTTTTAATTTGAATAAAACGTCCCCCGGGTGGGCCATCAATTTTTAAAGGTAGAATCCCTAAAATACGACAGGGAACAAAAATAAAACGAGTTTTCTTAATAAAATCCATGAGTAAAAATGAAAGACAAAATCAAGCTAAAAAAAAAATATATAATCAAAATGAATTAGAAACCATTGATTCGTAATAAATCATTTTCATGCTTGAAGGAAATGTAAAATGGCGTCAAACTTTTTAAGTTAATTAAATTCTCATCTATTTATATTAGATAAATAAATAACACTAGGTTAAGTTTAGTTATATGTTACGGAAGTATCTTGAGTTCAAGCGAGGGTACCCACTGGGCACAGCACAAAAGGGTCTATTTATGACTGTTTTTTTTTTTTTTTTTTTTTTTTTTTTTTTTCTTTTGGAATGGGTGCATAAGGTCCGAAGACCTATAATGACCAATAGTCACATGCAGCCAGGAAGAAAATAAAAACAAAAGGAGAAGCATAAAGGGGAAACTCAACTGCGGGAACTGAGAAGATGCCTGTTGAGGTTAGACTTGAAAGTCTGAAGATTCGGAGGCTGAATCGATTTTCGATTTTCGATTTTTAAAATCGAAACCAAATAATCGATTTTAAAAAAATCGATTTTTGCCTTTAAAAAATCGATTTTAATCGATTTTCGATTTTTTTACAAAAAAATTTTTCGCTATGCCCATAAGTTGATTTTAAGGTTCTGTTTACGATTTTCAAGCGGTTTATAGAACAAGAAAAATATTAGAAGGTTGCATTACTGATGCCCAAATCAATTTATTCAGTCTTTATAACTTCTTTAAAGATCAACATATTGTATATGTTGTCTTTGTATATGGTATAACATATTTAGTCTTTATAACTTAAGTTTTAACGTTATAACGTAAGTTTTAACAAACCAAGAGAATCAAACATCAACTTCTATATTTCTTAAAAAATCTGGTGGGACTCGTCGCACAGCACAACTTTCTCTTATCTTCAGTAAGCGAAAGTTGTGCCAGATTTTTGTGTCAACATATATTTAGGTTCCGACAGTAAGCTTAAGGTACATTTGAATTCAAGATTTTTTTTTTAAACACACACTTTTTCCCATTCACACACATCACACAGTCTTTTCAGCAGGCCATATAAGACTTTTACGATATCCGTTATTGATTAATATACATATTGGGGGTCCAGGCATTCTTATTTAAGCCATTTGGTATCCAAATGGCTTAAATAAAATCATCGGACTGCCTGGGGTCCGAACCCGTGACTTTTGTTTCGTTAGCATGCTAACCCCTACACCAAGCCCCGAGGGCTGAATTCAAGATTAAAATTTATAAACATGGGGAAATATTTATATTTTGTTACCATTGCAACCAATTCTCCATCTTTCCTATGAAATATAAGAGTAAAGTGTACTTCAAAATGAGAATATACATTTTAAAGAGCATCTAAAAAATAATTGATTTTTGAATTTTAATAAAAATCGTTGGGGCTATTTTTAAGAAAATCAAAAAAAGCTGAAAAAACTACCTCAGTAAAGTATTAGTATTTTTTGGCCGATTTTAATTAACAGCTTATTTTCTCGCTCCAGGGGAGTATCTAACTTAAATATAAAATTCCAACCTCATAGCTCAATTCCTTCAAGCTTAAAATTGAACACAGACAGACATACCATGTCGCGAAAATCACTTTCTTGGAAAATCGAAAATCGAAAATCGGTCGTCAAAAATCGATTTTTTCGATTTTTTCAAAACACTGAATCGATTTCGATTTTAATCGAAAATCGACGCTCAAAATCGATTTTCGATTAAAATCGAAATCGATTCGACCAACCCTAGTTTAGAGGTTTTTAAGAAGTTTGCTCTTTCAATCCTTAGAAGATACGTTTCGGCCCTTTTATTGCTTTCATCGAAAACTTACCTAAGATAATAACAGTAGTGGACACAAAAGAATATAAATATTAAGTTATTTTGGTCTTAGAATTACAAGACAATAGGCCGAACGATCCTTTTTACCAAAAAGACTAATCATTCATCTTTTTAATATAAATTTTAAGATATATCGAAATAAAAATTATCTCAATGTTTTAATCAGAAAATAAGTTTAGTGAGCCTGTGCCTCAATA
This sequence comes from Euborellia annulipes, assembly GCA_023213315.1. NCBI lineage: Eukaryota > Metazoa > Arthropoda > Insecta > Dermaptera > Anisolabididae > Euborellia > Euborellia annulipes. The sequence continues at coordinate 148 of JAKCPI010006964.1, read as the reverse complement.
CCATTGCAATAGATGGTACATCTATATAAATAAAAATGTAAATGTTCGTTTGTGTGTGGCCGATGATCTCCGAAAGTACTGGACCGATTGCTTTGAAATTTTGGCACAACCTTCCATGTGATTATGAGCGTGTTTTTTATATACTTTT
>JAKCPI010006963.1:0-20423 GCA_023213315.1 Euborellia annulipes | reverse complement strand
GCGCAAACATATCTCATAAACTTGTTATCTTAAACAAATATGTGATATGTTCACAAAAACGTTCTTTTTGGTTTTTGTAACAAATAGTGTCTATGACAAACAAAATTTTTTTTTTTAAATTAAATAAGAACATAAACTTTACTCTTGTACTTCATTGGAAGGATAGTAGAAATATTTGCCATGAAAATATCAAATATAAAATATTTTTCTGTCCTTATAAATTTTTGCATCTTGAATTCTAAAATACTGCCGAAAACTAAGTCTGTCGACACAAAGAAATTGGTGTAGCAAGCACAAATTACAAATTGCCAGAGAGTTGTGTGCTGTGCTACCGCACACACCAGATTTTAAAAAAATTTTACTGCATTTTTCGACATTGTTTCTTATCACTGATGTATCTTTGATGTTACAGGGTCCTGGTTGGCCGCATTCGGGCCTGCCTCTAGGTTTACTGGGTCCTCCGCCTCCACCGCTCCACCGCCCCCAGCTCATGCTCAGTTGACTCCACCCCGGCCTCCGGGAGCTCCTCGTCAGGCCCACCATCTCCCTCAGGACCTCCAGGATCACAACCACAGCCGAGACCAGTGTTCCCCGGCATGCACCGGTTCATCCGTACCCTGCCCCGGGGGGGCGGATCTCAATCAAAGGCGCAGTGAGCCTCCAGCGTCTCCACCACCCGGTGACCAACCACATAACTAAAAACCGCCAAACCAAACACAAACCAAAGAAAAAAACAACCAGCGAACAATCATCAGAGTGTACATATGTGTACAAGAAAATTAGATAATGTAATATCTTTTTCATTTATTTGGACATTAAGGCTTCGCTATCAGATCGAGAAATTTCACAAAAAAAGTGGTGCTTCCTTGATTAAATTTCCTGGACTCAAAAAAAAAAATCTCTGGTATAATTAAGAATGACATTAGATTAAATAAGCTCAAGAAATATTTGCTAGACTCTAAAAAAAAAAAAAGTGACAAATGCTTTCCGAGCTAGAGAAAGCATAAACCTTAATGGTAATATCATCGATCAGAGGATCGGGTAAATCTTAGCTTAGCTATCACGGTGTAATTAAAACTAATTAGCGAGACAAAAAATAAAAATAAACTAGTAAAAAATATATTTTTAGAAAAATTTTTTAATTTTTCCTCCCGCCTCTCATCTCATGTGCAATCAAATAATTTATAATAAATTGTATATATATATGCAAATTTAATAAATTATTAAAAAGACTCGATTTATTTATATGAACAGAAAAACAAAAAGTTCGAATGTATTATACAAACTGTGTGATATCGTGCTGTGTATAAATAAATAAATAAATAAATAAATTCTAGTAAATGAACGTGATCCAAAACAGGGTTCATTTCAAACCCATAGTTTAACTTATTTATGTGGTGATTGTACTTAAGTCTAGAAAAAAAGGTTTAATATATTTATTTTGTAATTTATTTCAATTTCAATAAAAATTGAAATTCATTAAACAAAAATTGTTGATTTGTTTAAAAAAATTAGAATAATGCATGATTTAATAAATAAATCGCTTATTTATTCCTATTATTTATTCATTAATAAAAATAAAATTTCAATTATAAAATTTGAGATTGAAATATAATCTAAATAAAATATATAAAATCTTGATGTTGTCCTTTTCACTATGTAAAATTTAAAAAAAAAAATATATTTGTAAATAATTCTTGATCATTTTGTAAATATACAAATCTAATTGTTGGTGTAATGTATTGTATAAAAATTCTCATAAAATGATTTATGAATTTAATATATGTTTAAATTAATATTTACGTCAAAAAAAATGATATTATTTTTGTACATAAATTAAATAATTCCTCAAATTAATTCCTTTAATCCCATTTTAATTTAATGGAGGGTTGCAGCCAGGAATATTATTTCCGGGACGGATTTACTTCCAACTGAATAAATGTGAAGATAAAATAAAAAGATACATATAGGCTAGAGTTGTTAAATTTGTTTTATACAAATGTATAAAATGTATGTATAATAATATACTCTCAGGGAATACATTTTGGTTCTATAATTGAATATTTAATCATAGAGAGGGTGAAATCCCTCTCCCTCATCTTCAGCTTTGAGTACACTCGTAGTAGCAATCAAAGCCCTCACCACATGAAAGGAAATTTAGATGGACATCCTCTCTATTTCGCGGGGGAGCCACGAATTAAAAAAATAAATAAATATCCGGGATTTAAAAGAAAATCAAATTTTAATAAAAATTTTGTCTTTGAGTGAAAAAAAAAAAAAATTATATTTAAAAATATTTTTTTTTTTTGGTCAGGATGAATCTTAAAATATGAGTGGCTAACTCATATTTTAAGAATCAGCCCCCCCTCCCTCCTTCCTCAATTCCGAAAAAAATATATGATAACGTGACTGCTATTTTGTAAAAATTAAATTTTTTTAGAATAGTATACAAAATATTATTTTCATATTTCAGGTAAAGTCGAACTACCAATTAGGCTTAGGGAGATTGGACTCTGGAGATATTCAAAGGTTGTTTATAAAATTTTTTTTTTTTTTTTGAAAAAACAAAACACACTTTTTCCCATTCACAGCTCCTCACACACATTCACAGTTTTTTCGGCAACTTATAAGATTTTAACGATACTCTTAATTATAAATATATATATTGAGGTCCAGGCATATTGATTTAAACCATTTGGGTATCCAAATGGCTTAAATAAAATCATCGGTGCCTAGGGCCCGAACCCGCGACCCTTGGTATAGAAGGCCAGCACGCTAGCAACTACACCAAGGCCCGAGGGCGTTTATAAAATATTGCCTCAGCTCTAATTGCGTCTACAGACAGACTCCCACATAAACAAACCTGTTACATAGGAGCGCTTTAAACTATTGCGAGGCTCGGAGTAAGATGTATTAATAATATGAGACCCGTAATATGACTTAAAAAGAACCCTCAGGGTTCGAAGGAAACCTTGCAGCCAGGGTGATTAAATAAAAAAGTCTTTTATTTTAATTTTATTCGCCGACGTTTCGGTCGCCAATCACGGCCTTCATCAGGACAAATAATTGTTAACTATATCCGATAACAATTAACAATTATTTGCTCTGATGAAGGTCGGGATTGACGACCGAAACGTCGACTAATAAAAATAAAATAAAATATTTTTTTTTAATTTATTCTCCTGGTTGCAAGGTTTTTCTTCGGATCCTGATTAAATCTCCACTACCAAAAAACTTCAATTTCTCAAATTTATTTATTTAATTACATATTTTCTTCCAAAGAGGGAATGGAGTCTTTCAGCTGCCAACGTTAAAATTTCTTGCTTGTTCAATGAAGTATTCTCAAACGAACTTTTTAAAATCGTCACTTCATTTGTAAGCAAATATTTATTTTATTGTATTTTAATATTTGAAATTAAAAATAATACTACAAATAAAACCCACCCTCTTCATTAGAAAGGAAATACAGAGCTAAAAATTTTGTTTCGCATAATAATAAAATATAAAAGTCTATATTTTGTGTCAACTGACCCTTTATAAGAACATGAATTTTTCGAATATCGGTGGAACACATTAGTACATAGTAGGGGACATATACACATTATTTTATCAGTCTAAGAAGGCTAATTCATAGTTATAATAAATGTCCATTTATAATCACAATGACTAGAAGTTATTTTCAAAATAAAAATTTTTTTCGATTTGCCCGGAATCGAACCCGGGTCGCCGTGAGCACTTTCAGATATTCTATCCACTAGACCATGGAAATCTCAGTATTAATAATAATTTAAAAAAATTTTATATAATAAATATTCCTTTAAATAAATTTCATATAGAGATAAAAATTTTTTCAAATTTTTTTGAAAGCTACTACAGTAATTTTAATAAAATCTGTAATTATTTGAAAATTTTATTTTATTTTTATTTTGAATTGGGTGGTCATTGTTGGTTGTTGGCCGGCGCCGCTCGCAGCGCCCTCACCTCCCATGAACTATTCATCGTCGACGTGGCTATTAAGATGTCAATTAGTGTGATCCATCGTTTATTATAAAAATAATTATTTTAAGTGTTTAATAGTGAGTGGTTTATTAATAAATTCGTGCCTGACATAATCAAGAAACAACTGAAATGTCTTCTTCGATAATTCGTTCAAGGTAAATATATTAATTTTCATAATTTCGTCCTTGTAGAGGCATGACGTATTTCAATGCTTAATCTATCGAGTTTTGGGAAGAGAGACAGACCCATTGGGCTAACTGCGATTCACCTTTTTTCGATTTCATGTTTTAATTAAAATTAAAATTATTATTTATATTACATTAATCAAAAGAGGGAACATTTTTATCTTAATAGACGTATTATTATAAACATCTAGAGATCTAGAGAGAGAGAAAGAGAGAGATTATAAAAATCTGGTGTGATTGGCGCACAGCACACAACTTTCTCTTACCTTTCGGTAAGAGAAAGTTGTGCGCCGTGCTGTCACACCAGATTTTTTGTGTCGAGATATATTTAGTTGTCCATAGCAACTTAGTTTTAAACTTGGCCACTTGCATCTCATAAAAAGTAAATAAAATATATTGGATTAATGCTTTGAGATTTATTCACTTAAATAAAAAGAGAGGGAAGATCATGAGTGCAAGTGACAAAGAGATAGTCAAAGAAGCTGGCTCTCTGACCATCCATCGACTAAAAATAAAACCTGATTTCAATCAATGTCACCCACTTTTCTCAGAAACAATTAAATAAAATCAGTCAATTAGATCCAAAAAATAATAATAAAATAAAACAACACTGATTTCCAAACTGTGAGGTGCACCCCTGAGTTGTTTTTTTTTATTATTATTTTTTGATCTAATTGATTGATTTTGATTTAATTGTTTCTCCCTGGGGAGGCGCGGACTAGTCTAAGGGGAGGCGCGAATATTGGCCACCAAGATCAATTTTCCAAATGATTGCTAGTTTTATAAATAAAATAATAAAATAATTTAGAAGATTCTGGGACGGAGTTTTTAATTAAAATAATAAATAAAAAAAATATTTTAATATAAATTTATATTTTTTAGCATTAAAAATTTTTGTTCTTGTATTATTTTATTAAATGTGGGGAGAGGGGGGGGGCATCATACAATTAAATATTTTTAAGGGAGGCGTTGTAACATAAAGTTTGGAAACCACTGCTCTAAATGGTCTCAGATGCCGAAAAAGACCTTAAATAAATTTAAAAAAAACCCTAAATGACCTCAGTAGCCGAAAATGCAAAATTAAAAAATCATCAATATATTAAAAAATTTGAAAAAATCGGTCATAAAATTCGTTTTTTTTTTTTCAAAAAATGTCTCTGAGAGGCAAAAAGTCGCAAAAGTCGTTTTTGAAAATCTCAAAAAACGTTTCTTTTTGTGAAATCAATGGAGGAAAATCAGGAAAAGTCTCAAAATTAAAAAAAGTCGAGTCTTTTTTTTCCACTCTCTACTGGGCCCTCTCATCTACCTTTTATTTTTCCTAATTCCTACATTCACTTTTAATTTTTCTCTTTCTTCCCTTTATCTCAACCATTAAGGACCCATTATCACTCAACATTTTCAAACACTCCCCACAAAACTTTATCGAGAACTGATTTACCACCCCTGAATCTTTCTATTTTCACCAACTTTTCAATTTCACTGACCCCCAACTCTTGAATTTTCGACACAACCCCCACCCACTAGACAACAAATTACTACTATTTATACTTCTTTTGAAAAAGAATATTTTCTTTACCATCATTTACAAAACTTATTTACCTTTTTCTCTATTTATAAATTTCATTTTCATAAGAATATTATTCACAACACACACTGTTTTCTTGACATAGAAATATGTACAAATTATTTTTTCTTTAGTTTTATTCCTGTACCGGACAGTATAATGTTAAGTGCTTCATAACCTCACTCACTGATTATGAAAAAATTTAATTTTTAATATTCTTTATTAAAATGAAATTTATAAATAACCAGAAAATTGATAAATCAATTTTTTTTTTTTTTGTAAACCTGAAAATAACGATAAATATTTAAAATTTCAAAAATTCATATTATTTTACATCAAAACAAGACATTACATTTAATAGTAAGTTTACATTAAGAAAATAATTCCTACACCTGGAACTTAATCTAACTATCTACAGACTAAGGTATTGGAGCTAAGGGTTTTTGTGATTTTCATGATATTACTTCTTAAAACAAATCTCAAAGATGAAATTTATACACAGTATACACCATAAGAGGTTTGGAAAAATTTCAGATTTTTAAACTTTTCCCAACAAAGATATTGAGCCAAAGTTTGATTTTTGAAAAATTTCAGTTTTTAAAAATTTGTACTCTTAAAGGAATTAAGTCTCAGGGTTGATATTTAAAATACATCAGACTAGTGTATAGCTACACACAAAAAAAATCAAGCTGAGATTGTATTCTTTCCAAAGGAATATGCCTTCAAAATTGAAATTTTTCCGTTTTCTTACCCCAATTTGATTGGGTTGCAGACTGTTTTTGATCCATATTTCAAAATATGTACTGGAGATAATATTTAGGCTGTTCTTCCTGATTAAAATGGTTTTTGTTTCATCACTCTAGAATTAATGGTTTCTGAGTTATACAAGTAACCAAACCCTTAAATACCCAAAATTACGTTTTCAAAACAAAATGCCGTAGACCAAAAGAGAAAAAAATTTTTACCTTTAACTCAGAAATATGTGAATCTAGGAAAAAATATTTTTTTTTACAAAAGCGCGACCCCTGACCTTGAAAGAACTACTTATAAATAAATTTTATTTTAAATTTATTATTTAAAAAGAATGATTCATTAGGAATATAATTTCATTTTCTCTAATAATTTCTGAATTTTTTTTTTCATTTAAATTTTTTATAGAAATTAAAAATAAAATCTATTTTATCCGAAAAATATATATAAATAAATAATAAGTTTAATTATATATAAATCAAGGGAAAAAAAAATAGATTCGAAATATTTTTATTAATAAAAAATCGCTTTAAAAGAGAGAGACAATTTACGGATTCCCCTCCCCCTTGATTGTACTAAATCTTTTATTCATCAATCAAAAGTAAAAAGCCTATATTTAGAGCCAAGTTAGAATAAAAAATTAATTGTTTGTCAAGAAAATATTATAAAAAATTCATTCAATTTCTTCGACAGTCACTTGTCTCTCTTATTAACTTGCAATTGCCGGGGGACGTTTAATACAATATTTATTTAAAATGATTATTAATAAATTAAAGATTCATCTAATACACAATCAGTATTATTATCATAATAAAACGTTAAATCAAATTCCTTTTGTTATATTATTTATTTTATTTTTTTTTAAAGAATTTCTCTCTTCATTATCGGATAAAGGGAAAAATAACAATTAGAGGGTTTAACTGGATTATTTAGGGGTATTAATAATTAAGATTATAATTTTTGAATTTCATATTTTTTCATTTTATAAATAATCGTGGGCAAAATTCAAACTGCTTAAATTAAATCAAGTCAGATCTTAAAAAGCGTAGGTTCCATATCCCCATAGGCGCCGGAACTGGGGGGGGCAGGGTGCATTGACTCCCCTGGCATCCTCTAGGAGGGGGCAGAGGGGGACAATATGCCTTCTTTTATTTCATTTATTTTTAAAAATGATGCATTTTTACTTTTGAAAAATAAAATCTTTTAAATTAAAAACAATTAAAAGATTAAGAAATTCATTTTTTTCCAAAATATTTTATATAGACCCCATTGTATTTCTAATTTCTAAAAACATTTTATATTGAATTAAAAGAAGAAAATTAAAAATATTTATTTCTTTCAAATAGTATAAATATAGCCTAAAAAACCTTTTGATAAAATCACTAGCAAATTTTTTAAAATTTTAATTTTATTAAAATTGTGATTTTATTTAAAATTTTTAAAGCTTTATAGTAGATTTGTTTTTGTTTTATACTATTTTAACATATTAAATTATTTTAATTTTCTAAAAAAAATTTTTTGCCCCCCCCCCTGATTCAAATTCGTTCCGGCGCCCCTGCATATCCCTCGTGGTGGATTATAATATCAATATACTTCTCTTCATCCTTATTTAAAATGTTAGTTGGGAAATTTTAGGGGTTATTATATGAATCTAACCAATGTCAATAGACTCTTTGATTCAGAGTTTTAAAAAAACTTAAAATATTTAATGCCATCTCTTCAAAGGTTTTAAATTCGAATTGTTATCTATTTATTTTATAAATTCGTTAAAAAAATTTTCGAAAAAATTATCACCAGACGACTCACTTCGGTTGCTCATAGATTCCAAATCCGGCGAGTTTATTTTTTTGATAAAAAAATTAATTGCGTTCTACCTCAAAAAGGTTTTCTTCAATATCTCCGCAACCAAATGAGCTATCGCAACGATTATGGACTCAAACTTTACAGGGCATTTTGCTCTTTTGGATACACATACTACTCAATAAAATGTTCATAGGATAAGGAAAAAAATGGGCAAGACGGGCTTTGCGGCTGGTTTAATAATAATAATTTTTATAAATTTACAATCATTTTTTTTAATAATGACCCCCGCCTCGGGGTCTTTGGGACCAACAGTTGGAAACCACTATTCTTGTAGTACTTAGTTTATTTACCTAGTATAAGCCCTATATTTTTTTGATATTTTCTTCTCTTTTACTCCGTAAAACCATCGATGATTTTCATTGCTCGTTGTTTAATAGATAAAATTGTTCCAAAATAGAAAATGATTTCTAAACATTGATAGGACACAATCACAGGAGCTATTTTAGAAATAATAGAAAGTAATATCGCCCAATAATCTGGACAGTCTTCTGAATTTTGATTTTGTTTTTAATTATTTCATTATATTGGTTCTATTTTGAATAAATAATTCATATTTTGAATGAATATTAAAAAATAAAAATAAAACCAGTATAATAATAATTTTTAAAAAAATGAAGATTCAATTGTTAGTAGGTCCTACTTTATAATAGCCAAAAAAATAAGTTCGTTTATACTGTAGTCATAATTGCTGGTTATCATGGGCGTAACTAGGGGGTCCCGGGGGGGGTGGCCCCTCCCAGAAGGCTCGTGCCCCCCCCCTCCCCTAGAAAGCTCCCTGCCCCGAGAAAAATTGAGAAAATATGGCGCTTTCCAGGCCCTCCGGAGGATAGCTGGTTCCATCCCCCCCCCCCCCCCCAGCCAAATTCCCTAGTCACCCATGCTGGTTATACTTGTATTTACGAATCTCCTTGATATTCATCATCAATTTCGTACCTTTTTTTTAATTTTGTCGTTTCTTATGGCCAGTGGCGGATTTGCGTTTAAGCTAAAACTTAAGGCCCCCAATTTGATTATAGTATTTTATCTTATATCGAAAATTCCACACTTGAATATTTTCATAAAATTATTTATAATCTAGAGATAATAATAACCATTTATTATAAAATTGATAAAAACGCGTTTTCTAAAGAATTCATTAATTTAAAATTCCTTTTTTTTTTCTTTCTATGCCAATCAGGTATTAATTCCTTTACCCAAAGGGTTAATTTTCAAAGTCTCTTTTTTAAAATTAAATAGATAAAAGGTATTTTAATGAGATAGAAGAATATTAATAGCAATAATTAGAAAGGGACGAGCCAACATTTGTATCCTTAAAATCTTACAAAGAATTAGCGTAGGCCTTTCTTTTGATAAAAAAAAATTGATAAACTAATTAATATATTCAAAAGAGGTCTTTAAATTCAAATTTTCTATAATTACAACAAATTTTTGGAAATTATTTAAAAAAGTTCAATCAAAATAAATATATGGCCTCTAGGGTTGCGGGCTTTTATTAAGAGAAATCAAAAATGGTTATTAAATACAGGATAATTCAAAAAAAAAAAAATCGTGTCTCTTAACGTTAACGATGATAAAATTTTACCTCCTCTTGAGAATATTTCATTTTGATTGGTATTTATTTTTTTGAAATCCCCTGTATATTAAGATAAAGAAACGATTTGGTTAGTATCCAATCAATCATAGGATCAGAGCCGAGGGGATTGATATCACATCTTTTGTGTGTGGGGTTTTTAGGGCCGAAACGGAAGCCCAAAAATAAGATGACCCCCGGGCGGGCACGCACCCATCCCCAGCTGCTTTATTTTTGAAAATCTTTGTGATCTCCTCCTGTTGCCAAAGACACGAAATCATTTCTTTCTAATCGATCTGCATGCTAAAGAAGATTGAAGGGCAGCTGGCCAAAGGAGACATCTTCTTAGGGTCCGACAGATGGTGGACACCCAAGATTATTTATTTATTTTAAAATTATTTACCCTTCTCTTTAATTATATAATTTTATTAGGAAGTTCACAGCTATTTTATTTTATCTCTTCTTTTGAGAAGCCGCAGCCGATGGCAAAAAGTCGGTTTTTCTTTTTTTTTTTTTTAATCAAAGTTTCGAATCGTTTTTTTTTATCGTAGACCTTTCAGATTAGCATCATTTCTAAATGGTATGAATTTTTGACTCCTTTTTTTATAGCATCTCGTAATCTCTTCTGATGCAATCGTTATTAGTAGATTTATAATTTTTTAAATTTCACAAACACTATTTAAAAAATACCTTCAAAATTTTGTTAGAATTTAGGCTATCATATTCAATAGGCTTACTAATATTTTAATAATAATAAATAGTTTGCAAGTTTATTATTTTATTAAGATATTTATATTCGATGAATGCCTTGTTTTGAATCTTAGAAGTCATAGGAATATTTAACAATTTTTGTATGTCTATCTGGTTGGGAATTCGGGGCATCAGTGTGCTTCCCTTTGCATCAGATCCCCTTCGACCACAGAAACGCCAGTGACATGGTGCAAAGGGAAAAATCGAGCCCCTCATGAGCTATGAGACATTTGGCTAACCAACAAATAAACATACAAAAATTGTGAAATTATCTTCTGTGAGTAGACCAGACAATGTAGAACCATTTGAAAATTGCATTATTAAATAAAATACCAATTTAGGTTATGGAGAAAAAACAAACCAGCGACTGCTTTCCACATGAAAATAATTTATTGGCAAATATTTCGGAATGCAACGCAATCCATCCTCAGTGCATCAAATTATATTCGGATATACTTACCAATAAATTATTTTAGTGTGGAAAGCAGTCGCTAGTTTATTTTTTCTCCATAACCTTAATGAGTCGCCTCAGCATATTTAATTTCTTCTATTTAAAATATCAATACTCGTATACATCCTCCTACGACTCAGCGTTAAAAATCTTATTAATTATTATTTGAATGGACTGAAATGAAACCCTATATTTGGTTAACCTCCCATGCAAATCGCAAAAACAACCCTAGACATATGAATATACTTCAGAAACCCTTAAATAGAATCCGTCATAGGCAATATAATCTTATTGCTCAGAAATGGAAGCTAACATGTGATTTATCTTTGTATTAGAGAACAGTGGAGTATTTAGAATTTTTTTCAATGTATTTTTGTATTGATTTGATAATCAAATCATATTCTTGTGATAGGAATATTTTTCCATTACGTGTTTGAAACATTTATATAGATAAACATAAATTTTTTTGAAAATTCTCTTCTACCTTCGTGTCAGGCTAACAAATGAAATTTTCTCATTAAACAGGCTAATTATTATAATCTCTGATAATATCGATGTTTCTAAAACAAACTTAAAATTTTTTTTTAATATTGTCCCAAAAAGAACAATGTTTAATAAATTAGGTAAAAAACATACTCAAAATCTCAATTTTCGATCAGTTCAGGTGTTTCTTGTAAAACTTTCTCTAAAATGTTTAAGAAAAATAAAATAAAAAAATTGGCCAAATATAGAAATCAGCCAGCTGCCAAATGACGAACATTAGACCATGTTTGGAGGATGAACGATGGACGACCCCGGGGTGAGAAAATTGCGGGTTTCTGTGGCAGCAGGTTGATTGCAAAGGGAGGTTTTTTCGAAATGGGCTTTCCGCCACCTGCGACACCCAACAACCCGTTATCTGCCAAGGGGTGTAACATCATGCAATCTGCCAGAGTAATCTTTGCAAGGTGCCATCTCCTCCTCAGGCAAATAAATGCGCCACCAGCACGAAACACGCCCCCTCCGACGGAACGTCCTACGATTTATAATTGACTAATAATTTAGAAATATCAATACAAAAATGAAAGGATTTGAAATATTCTTCTCTTCTCTGATATTGGTAATTTTTTAAAATCCATATTTGGTAATATGGAAGATGTAGTAAAATTTATAAGTATAGAAAAATATTTATATTTGCTTACCATGGCAATCATTTCTCCTATCTTTCCTATGACCCAACTTAAATATAAAATTCCAATCTCGTCGCTCTTTTCGTTCTTGAGATATATTGTTCGCAGACAGACCATTTTGTGGGACCCACTTTTTGGACTCAGGGGACCTCAAAACATGTATTTCCATCAAAATCTGAACATAAGAGAAAGTAAATAAATTTTTCTTTTAATTGTTAAAATTTGTTGTTGAAAAAAATGTGATTTGGTTCGTCATCTGACTAAAATATCTTTAAATATTTAAGGTTGTTCGAATAGTACATCGTAAGTCATAATAGAATCTAAATTTTTTTAAATAAAATTAAAAATTTGAATGCCAAAATTCCTTATCATAATTTAGTCGTGACCTATCATAGTTTATAATTGGATTAAGTTTATAATTTAATTACCAAAAATAATAAATGAATGACTTTTGACTTGAGCAGTTTTTCACGTAATATAGAACTGGCAACATTGCATTCATCAGCTATCTATTTTAAATCTTAAAGCCTTAAATTTTATTTTATTTAATATATTACAATGTTTAATGCAAATCAGTTTAAACACAATGGACGATTTGCGAGAAAAAATATTGTAAAATTGAAAAAAAAAATGTAACTGACATAGAGATAAGACACTTATGTTATGCGACGTTGCCAGGCTGGTCTGACTCTCGAGAATTCATTATTTTTAAATATTAGCGACTGTCATTTTGGAGAATTTTTTGACTTTCTTTAAAATATCTTTAAAAGCGGTCGGCAGAAACTTTTGATTTTATTTTTAACATATTCCTCGGAAGTGAATTAATAAAATGTAAGTGTTTTTGTTTTTGTATCTATTGCAGAGGTGCCTATAAATTCGATATGTGTGCGTTTCGTCGTTATTCCCCATAGGCTTCATGTTAAATTTCAATTTTTAAAAATTAATTACACGATAACCCTGTCAGATCTGCTTCAAAATTTTATTTTATACGTATTTGATAGTGATTCGTAACATATTAAAAAATTAGCTTTTAATCAGTTAAAGTGCTTTAATGTCCGAACAACCTTGTCAGATTAATTAATCAAAATAAAACAAAAAGTCTATATGGCAATTTTTTTCTCACAATTAAATCATTCTTTAAATTTATTAATCCAAAATAAGGAAAAATCTTTCATTTCCGGCCTTAAATAATCCTTTTTTGTTTCAACTTAATAATCACTTCAAAACAAAGTTGCCTATTATTAAAATTTTTTCCACTTGATTATAGATGAGTTTTTGTTCGTAAGGAAAGTTAGAGAACTTGGGATTTTCTTCCCTCTATTTGAACTATTTTCACTTTTCGAATCTATTATAAAAGTAGAACTTTTCGCAAAAGATGAGATGATGACAGGCGAGCGGATGGCTGGGACAAGTCATTGATCTCACAAGCACAGCACCCGGATTTGCTCATTTCATCGTAAAGGCTTTACTTGTTTTAAAGGACGGAGAAGTAACTTTACCGACCGCAACGAATGCTTGTTACTCGGCTGTCACTCCTTGAACCTGTTGATATTAAAAAGTGTTTCGACCCCCCCCACTCTCTCCCTTCCCGCCCTAATGGACGCGAGTATGTTGTGTGTTAGTTTCTTAGTCTTAGTGTGTGTTCAGGTTGACTTTTGAACATCTTCTCAACTCAAGCGGATCTTATTAAATTACAATCATCTAGCGTGGAGCCTCAGTTCAGAATGCATTAGCTTCTTTAATGCGGCTTTCAGACATTTGCCGACATCATCCAGTCTCTCCTATACACTGAATTAAGCTAACTATCAAAAGCAAACAGAGGCATTTTTTTTATTTGCTTAAATTTAAAGATTATCATGCGGAATATATGAATGAAAATGGGCTTGGAATAAAAAAAATAATTTTCAAAAAGGAAAAAAAAGAATTAACGGATCATCAATATTTAAATATACTTTTTGGCAATTTGTTGGGTGCCCACCACACCGAGTGAATGCAACTTCCAACTCCGTCCATTAATTGATAATTAATTTAGGTAGATTTTATTCAAACGTTTACTTTTTTCTGATTGTAGATTTTGAATAGAGATGAATTTTATTGTTAATGTTATTTGACCGGCGACCCCGTCGCGAAAGCGTGGAGGTCCTGGTTCGACTCCAGGTGGTGCAATTTTTGCCCAATCAAACACAAACTCATTTTGCAAATTTGTTATCATAAACCATATATTGACTGGCTTATTTGAGCGTTGATTGAAAAAAATTCCAACTTTTTTTCAAACAAAACTATATCTAGTTAATATTTATTGTTAATATTTGAAACTCTGGTTACGCTCTTCTCCAAGGCAGTCAAATGAAAATTCCAGATAATTTTTTTTCTCATTTGTTTAAGGGTTTTTTCGGCATCTAAGGCCATTTAGACTCCGTACCTATTTATTTCATTTGAATGGTATTCAATTTTTCGCCTGGAACGGGATACAAATCCTTGACTTTTGACACCAGAAGCTAATGCTCAAGAATTTCAGATGTTAAAAATATAATTTTTTTTTTTTTTAAATTTATTTAAGGTCTTTTTTGGCCACGGAGGCCATTCTCTATTTATTTCAATTTATTGGTAGCCAATTAAATTGAAATAAATTGTCGCATGAGACGGGATGCGAACCCGCGATCCTTGGTACAAAAGGCCGGCACACTAACCACTACACCAAGGCCCGAGGCATAATAAATTTTGATTTTTACTTTCTCTTACCCTATATATGAAATATATAGAGAGAGAAAGTATTGTTTTAGGTTTTATGTTTTTTTTTTTTTTGTGCTGAGTTTCTGATAATGAAAATTATAAATTTTAATTTGACTTTTCCGAAGTAAAATGTGACAAGATTCGAAACGTTGGCAACAAAATACATTTAATTTATTTCTTCTCTGCATCTCAAAAAATTTTATCCCTCAGATCGGTAAATGAACAATTCAGACTTGGGCCAATTCTTCAACTTCTAACTTATTTCAAATATTTTCAGTTCAGATTATAGGCCTGGCCTCTAGGGTTAACTTTCTTGGATTGTCTCAAAATATTTATTTTTACTATAATATTTTATTTAGAAGAAGAAAGAAAAAAAATGGAGTTTCAGACCAATATAAATGATTAATGTAGGCCTATTTACTTATTTTTCTACTTATGATTTAATAATTTGTTAGTATGGAGATGAACAGCACTTCTACTGATTGAAAATATTATAAAAATTAATGAGGGGGGTTTAGAATAATCATTTTTCTAACTTCAAATTCCCCTGGGTTTTGTTTGTTAAATTATCGAAAATTTTCTGTTATATAAACAAACATTTTTCATCTTTTTTAATGAAAGAGAATTTTTTTTTATTCTTTTAAATTGTCACCTTGAATAAGAAAGAAAGTGTTAATCTCTCTTTCTCTCCGTCTGTCTGTCCACCAAATGTCTACGATGCAAGATGGGAAATACGGAGCGATGCTTTTTTCTAACCATATAAGCAATGACTCTCTAATCATCATTATCATTAGAGACAACAAAATAAAGAATGATTGACGCTAAGAAAAAAAAAAAAATACTAACGTGCTCGCCGAGGCAAATCTAGAAATTGTTATATAAATAAATTTTCCCAGGGATAAAAGGACAAAAGTGTAAAGAGAGCTAAAAGATACTCGGCTATGTTTATGGTTTATAAATAATATAAAAAATACTCGTAAAAAAAGTGGTGAAAAAGAATCGAAAGAGTCTGGCCCGATCTTTGATGTGGTCTAAGAAAAAAGGCATTCCGATATTATACTTCAATTAAAACCGCTCTTTTAAAACATGAAACATATTTTAATATACCTGAAAATTAAAAGTTATTTAAGCTATAAAAAAATTTCTTTAACCTATCAATAACCATTTAAATCGCTTTCTTTGCCGGGGGGTGGGGGGGGGATTGGTAACGTAGAAGAGTGACACAATCTTTGCGGATAAATGATCCCGCTCGAGTTAGTAACTTGAGCCCAAGCAATCAGCATGTGGAACGTCCCCCGGTAGCAATCGGTATTATCAAATTAAAATATATACAAATTAAAACCCTAAAGGCCTTTGCAGCTGAAAGGGGTAAAAATAAAAAATCGCTTTTTGTTTTTCACGCTTAACACTTGAAAATTTTAATTAAGCTATTTATTATCTTCTTCTTTTGTCCTCGCCTGACATGGGCGTAGCCGGGGGGACGGGGGGCCGTTGCCCCCCCCCCTGGCTGGTCCTAAAAATTTAAAAATATATATATATATATTTTACCCATTGGAAATTTTTTTATCACCCCAATTCACTACATTAATTTAATTTTTTTTTTATTTAAATAAATAATTAATACTCTATGTATATATTAATTGCAAACCCCCCCCTTTCACCCTAACGAGGGTGGCCCCCCCCCCTAACAAGAAGTCTGGCTACGCCCATGTCGCCTGATTATTCCCGCGGTGCGGGGTCGGCGGAATTAAGCTATTTATTATAAAAAACTCATTTCTTAAGAATTCAAAGGCCGTTTGTTTTCGAGATAGCCTATTTTTTTTTTTTTTGACCAGTGCAAAACTCTATGCCTGTAGCTTGATTAATAATAAAAAAAAACTGGTGGGAATGGCGCACAGCACACAACTTTCTCTTACCCTTAGGTAAAGTAGTAGTACTCTTTGGTCGATTTTGTTCAAAAGCTTCGTGTCATGTCCCACTAACTTAAATATAAAATTTCAACCTCCTAGCTCTTTTCGTTCTTGAGATATTTTGTTCACAGACACACAGACAGACAGACTCTCTATATATCAACATATAAATAGAGGTAAGAGAAAGTAAAAAGGCAGAAGCAACGAATATTCAATTTAACTAGTTGCTATTTCTTGATAGCTGGATATTTAGACTCTAAAAATTTTGCAAATAATATTAACGGGAATCTTTTTAAGGAGTAAGACTTTCTTAAATCCCCAAACGTGACGCAGAATTATTTTATTATTTAAGGATGTTGATAATATTTAATTTGAGGATGTACAAGATTATATACAGTATGAATTTTGAAGTTTACTTGTAATATATTCAGGGAGAATTAATGAATTTGAAATACAATTTTTTAATTTTTTAATTTTTCACTTTGACTATTGCTTTGGTTGCGCAAATGGTGACCGAAACTGAGAATTTGCGCAAACCAGTCGTCAAGAATTTCTTGAGAAATAAAAAATTAAAAATTTTTATTTCAAGTTCATTCATTCCACCTGAATATATTATAAGTAAACTTCAAAATTCATACATCATTTTATATTCGGTATCTTGAAAATTGGAGTTAATAACCCATCCCTTAAAGTCCAAATGACGTACCAGCCTCTAGTGAAAAGCAAGTAATTATCGTTTTCATCTATTTATTAGTTTTTAGCCAGAGGCGTTTTTTTTAAATCCTATTTATTAATTATCGAATTTATTCCCATATGTTAAGGTTATAAAATTATAAAGACCCTGCGGTTCTAAATAGACTCATTTAGTATTTCCAATAAACCCCCCCCCCTCTCTGTCTTCATTCGCAATATTATTGGACATCAATTGAATGAAAAATTAATAAAAACATAACCGCGGGATGGCATCTACGGAATACCGGGGTTAATCAATAGATAATAGCAGGGAGCCATATGAGAGTTTGAAAATCCTCAGTCATAATTGATGCAACATACGGGGCGATCTCTTTTTTTTTTGCGTCACGCGACTCAATTGCATGATGAATAAGCGATAGAACTCGATGGGGCCCATATGTTATCTCCAATGAAAATGATAGCGTGAGTTCTTCTGATTCACTCTGCAATATTAATGTCCTGAAACACACAGCTCCCGAAACAAAAAAAAAAATTATTTTATTTTATTTTTTTACTTGATAATTTTTGAATAATGAATTAAAGAGGATTTAGGAAGTAAGAAGATGATTCACTTATTTATTATGTATAATTCCTTACCGCCATTTAATTAAATATATTTTAATGATGATGTTGTTGCTAGCAATACAACAACAAGATGATTAAAAATTTTATATATTTACTACAACTACTTTATTTTTACTCTTCTCTATAATTTTGGTCTTTTTAACAAGACTCAATATTAAATAGTTAAAACATCTTTAATTTCAACCCTTTTTTTTTCTTTTGATAAATAAAAAATCTCTAGAGACACCAATTTGTTAAAAGTTAGTTATTACAATTTCATTGTAGACCTACTATCAGAATGATTTAATAAAACTTCAGTTTTGATTTATTTGTTGGTGGGCCAAATGGGAATCGATCCTAGGATCTCAGTCTTTT
This sequence comes from Euborellia annulipes, assembly GCA_023213315.1. Taxonomy (NCBI): domain Eukaryota; kingdom Metazoa; phylum Arthropoda; class Insecta; order Dermaptera; family Anisolabididae; genus Euborellia; species Euborellia annulipes. The sequence continues at coordinate 1,808 of JAKCPI010006963.1, read as the reverse complement.
GCAGACCGATGCTCCAGAATGGCTGGAGATCCCGGGTTGCGAAATCTCACAAATATGTTAAATATTTCTAAGTCCGAATTGATGTATTCATTGAATATTGAAATATATAGATTTCGACAATTATTTAACTAAATTTTTTTTTGTTAATTAAAATAGAGACTGAGTCTAAATGCTCTCAGATTTCGAAAAATACCTTAAATGAAAATAAAATAAAAGAAGTAAATGCAAGGGTCTGCCGTAAGCAGACCAAGCTAAACATGTTTTTGAGACCCTTATCTAGCGTGGAGACGAAGGCTGACTGCGCGATTAATTATTTATTAAATATATCTGTCCGTTATGTGGCCCGGAGACGATCAACTGAAATTGACAATTGCAATTGAAGGGTATGATTGATGTAACCAAGCATCGCGTCACTTCTTAATTGTTCTGTCCTTACATCAATGCCTTTTAATCAAAATTACTATCAATTATAGTCATTCAATTGACAATCGCTTCAAATGTCTCCAAGACGGTCAATAAGTCACATCAATGATATCATTGCCAATTGCAATTGATCATCTCCGGGAGGCTTAACTGTATATACGTAAGATTTTTTTTTAAATTCTCTTTCGTATTTTTGCAGGTTCGCCACTGCTTTTAGCTCAAGCATAGACAAAGCATCACCTTTACTCTTGGCAGAGAGGCCATGGACAACAGGGCTGACTGAGTCGTTGCACTGCAGGATTCCACATTTTGGTAAGTAAATTTATAATTTATTATTAAATACGACGTACAGTGAGGGACAATATTAAGTCTCCCTACGCATTTTCTACTTGAGATTATTTCATTATTTTTAAAAAAATATATATGTTTTTCAATAGAAACTTTCATGGTTCAAACCTAGAAAATTTCCAATAAAGATTTTCATTTTCTTTTATAAAAATAATAAAATTCTCACAAGTAGAAAACCCATGGGTGGGACTTAACTTTGGCGTTCACTGTACATTGCTTGAGGATTAAAATATAGATTAATATAAAGATTTAATATGATTTAATGCGAGAGGCGTCGATGAAAGCCATTAAATGGGCCTATATGCAATTTCAAATAATGCATTACACATTCTTAGTGTGATTTTATATTGTTAAAAAAAATACACCCATCTGTATTATACTGACTATCAATCGTCCTGAGGAAGGACGCGATTTGCGTCCGAAACGTCGACGATTGAAATAAAAAAGATTAATAGATAAAGATTGACTTAAAATTTTTTGTCTAATTTGATTCCTGGCTGCCATCTTGCTCATTACTTATCAATTACACAGCTACTACCTCACCATTATTATAAAAAATTTTTACGAGAAATGCGTTATTTACTTACTTACTTGTTAATCGGAGATTTTGAGGTAAAAATTCAGGTCCGGTGGTCTGGTGCAATGGACAGCACGCCTATGCTCCGGAAAGGCTGGAGATCCTGGGTTCGATTCTCGGGGGCCATGGGATGTTTGGCCTAGCCAATAAATAACACAGCTTTGTTAGATATATTTCTCTATGATTTAGTTAAAGTCCGAAAAGAATCGAGATGTTTTGAATACTATCTGATTCAAATATTCTATAATTACAATTCTACAATTCTATTGTATATAAATTTCGAAAATATTTAACTATTTAAAAAAATCACTATTTGCGGTTGTGTTATTTTTTTGCCAAATTGTGAGTTGACCTTCATTTCTTTTTAGTTTAGGTTTAGAGAAAAAACCCCTGATTATTTGAAAATATTTTGGCCCCTTTTTGAATGTCTAAAGTTTTCTAATATATGACAATTGATGGG
>JAKCPI010006962.1:0-44121 GCA_023213315.1 Euborellia annulipes | reverse complement strand
TAGGATCTCAGTCTTTTGCAGACCGATGCTCCAGAATGGCTGGAGATCCCGGGTTGCGAAATCTCACAAATATGTTAAATATTTCTAAGTCCGAATTGATGTATTCATTGAATATTTTTTTTTTTTTTTTTATAAAAAACATTCACACTTTTTCTCATTCACACTCACACTCACACACACATTCATACAGTCTTTTCGGCAACTGAGGCCATATAAGACTTTTTACGATATCCGTTATTAATAAATATACATATATGGGGTCCAGGCATTCTTATTTAAGCCATTTGGTATCCAATTGGCTTAAATAAAATCATCGGACTGCCTGGGGTCCGAACCCGCGACGTTTGGTATATGAGGTTAGCACGCTAACCTCTACGCCATGCCCCGAGGGCTCATTGAATATTGAAATATATAGATTTCGACAATTATTTAACTAAATTTTTTTTTGTTAATTAAAATAGAGACTGAGTCTAAATGCTCTCAGATTTCGAAAAATACCTTAAATGAAAATAAAATAAAAAGAAGTAAATGCAAGGGTCTGCCGTAAGCAGACCAAGCTAAACATGTTTTTGAGACCCTTATCTAGCGTGGAGACGAAGGCTGACTGCTCGATTAATTATTTATTAAATATATCTGTCCGTTATGTGGCCCGGAGACGATCAACTGAAATTGACAATTGCAATTGAAGGGTATGATTGATGTAACCAAGCATCTAGTCACTTCTTAATTGTTCTGTCCTTACATCAATGCCTTTTAATCAAAATTACTATCAATTATAGTCATTCAATTGACAATCGCTTCAAAGTCTCCAACACGGTCAATAAGTCACATCAATGATATCATTGCCAATTGCAATTGATCATCTCCGGGAGGCTTAACTGTATATACGTAAGATTTTTTTTTAATTCTCTTTCGTATTTTTGCAGGTTCGCCACTGCTTTTAGCTCCAGCATAGACAAAGCATCACCTTTACTCTTGGCAGAGAGGCCATGGACAACAGGGCTGACTGAGTCGTTGCACTGCAGGATTCCACATTTTGGTAAGTAAATTTATAATTTATTATTAAATACGACGTACAGTGAGGGACAATATTAAGTCTCCCTACGCATTTTCTACTTGAGATTATTTCATTATTTTTAAAAAAATATATATGTTTTTCAATAGAAACTTTCATGGTTCAAACCTAGAAAATTTCCAATAAAGATTTTCATTTTCTTTTATAAAAATAATAAAATTCTCACAAGTAGAAAACCCATGGGTGGGACTTAACTTTGGCGTTCACTGTACATTGCTTGAGGATTAAAATATAGATTAATATAAAGATTTAATATGATTTAATGCGAGAGGCGTCGATGAATGCCATTAAATGGGTGTATATGCAATTTCAAATAATGCATTACACATTCTTAGTGTGATTTTATATTGTTAAAAAAAATACACCCATCTGTATTGTACTGACTATCAATTGTCCTGAGGAAAAACGCGATTTGCGTCCGAAATGTCGGCGATTGAAATAAAAAAGACTTAATAAATAAAGATTGACTTAAAATTTTTTGTCTAATTTGATTCCTGGCTGCCATCTTGCTATTACTTATCAATTACACAGCTACTACCTCACCTATTATTATAAAAATTTTTACGAGAAATGCGTTATTTATTTACTTGTTAATCGGAGATTTTGAGGTAAAAATTCAGATCCGGTGGTCTGGTGCAATGGATGCCTATGCTCCTGAAAGGCTGGAGATCCTGGGTTCGATTCTCGGGGGCCATGGGATGTTTGGCCTAGCCAATAAATAACACAGCTTTGTTAGATATATTTCTCTATGATTTAGTTAAAGTCCGAAAAGAATCGAGATGTTTTGAATACTATCTGATTCAAATATTCTATAATTACAATTCTACAATTCTATTGTATATAAATTTCGAAAATATTTAACAATTTTAAAAAATCACTATTTGAGGTTGTGTTATTTTTTTGCCAAATTGTGAGTTGGCCTTCATTTCTTTTTAGTTTAGGTTTAGAGAAAAAACCCCTGATTATTTGAAAATATTTTGTTTGCCCCTTTTTGAATGTCTAAAGTTTTCTAATATATGACAATTGTGGGTCTTTTGATGGGCTTAAGACTAAATTTTAAACTAAACGAAATTCTGTCTTTTCTATGATAATATCATGAGATGACTATGTTATTAACATTATTACAATCGCAATAGGGAAGTAACAAATCCAGTAATTAATAATTGAAGCTATTTATTTTGATAATTTAACACACTCTTCATTGTTTGTTGACTTATAATAAAAAAAAAAATACGACGCGGAACGAAATCCATTCTTAGGGATAATGACCATGTTGACTTTAAAGCATAAATAATTGCTCAAGTGATCCACTAATCGGTAGCCATTGGGAAAGTCATGCATGACCAATTAGTTACAATGAATTACGACGTTTCGCTTGCTTTAAATAAGAGTTTCAGAACTTTTTTTTTTATTAAAACGGGCTTCAAAGGGAAACCGTAACTTAAAAATAATAAAAATTAGATGGGCAGGATACAGAGATAGAATTATTTTTATTAAGATCAAAGCCAGTCAGACCAGATACCCTCGGGTTTGAATTTTTTTTTTTTTTTTTTTTAATAAAGAAAACCGCAAAATTTCTAACAGACACCCTTTATTAAAATAAACATTAAAAAAATTTTCTTTTAAAGTATTTTAGTGTATTTTCTACATTATATCACCATGGTAACGATATTGTTTATTGATAGATAGATTATAAAGATAGATATTGATACAATGCCAAAGCAGGGCTTTGGAGAGAAAAAACGTGTGGAAAACACCGCGATTACCATCGATATTAAAGATATTAAAATACCTAAATATTGTATAAATAAACCCCCGCCCCCCTCGTGACCGAGAAGTTAGAGTTTTTGACAAATGTCAATAATGATAGTCTGGAAGCCAAGGGGGTGGCGCGTTCGGATCCTAGGCAGTCCGATGAATTTATTTAAATCGTTTGGATACCAAATGGTATAAATAAATATGCCTGGACCCTGTAATATATTGTATATTGTTTCTAAATACTGTGTATCATTAATAGGCCTCTAAAAGGCCTAAGATGCTTAAAAAAATTAAAATAAAATAAAATCAATAAAAAGGATAACTTGAATAAAAAAAATAGATTCCAGTTACGTCATATACTAGGGTACATCTAATTGAATATGCAAATTTATTCATTTATTTTTATATGAACAGAAATGCATCTATCTAAGCAACATTAACAATTTATCGTCCTGAACATGGGATCGATTTGATCCCGAAACGTCGACGATAATTAAATAAAGTTTTTTTATTATTTAGCTGACTGCTTACATCTACCTAATCCTGATAATAAAAAAATCTGGTGTGACTGGAGCACAGAACACAACTTTCGATTATCGAAGGTAAGAAAAAGTTGATTGCTGTTCGACCAATCACAACAGATTTTTTTATTGTAAACTTTTTAGTCTTTTTAATTAGAGAGAGCAACTAAAAGGCAAAATACCCCCCGGTACCCCATTTGCGCTCCCTAGTCTAAGGGGAGGCGCGAATATTGGCCACTAAGATCAATTTTCCAAATGTTTTTTATAAATAAAATAATAAAATAATTTTAATGATTCTGGGACGGAGTTTTTAATTAAAATAATAAATATGAATAAATAAAAAAAATATTTTTATATAAATTTATATTTTTTAGTATTAAAAATTTTTGTTTTTGTTTTATTTTATTAAATGTGTGGGGGGGGGGGCGTCATACGATTAAATATTTTTAAGGGAGGCGTTGTAAGATAAAGTTTGGAAACCATTGCCCTAAAGTAAGACTCATTCTGAAAATTATACTATGTGTTAAACCCAAAGGCGGATCCAGGGTACTTTTTCAGGGTTTTAATTTTTTTCTGACTAAACGCGAAGCTCCCCGAAGGCGATAGCATTGTTAATTATTTTATTTATTAGGATTGGACAAGGGGTTGAAAAATTGAAAAAAAAAAAAATGTTTTTTAAATTTATTTTAGCTAAATCGAAGCCAAATAAATAGAAACTTTCAAAAAATAGCGTTGATTATTATTTTATAATATTAAGGGTTGATTAGGGATGAGATGACGGGTTGATTATTTAAGAAAGGCCTTGGAATATTCCAAATCACTTGTTGACATTCTTTTCCATCTCTAAATATAGTCAGATTAGAGTAAAAGGTATTTTTTTTACTTTTAATAAAAAGGGAATTGTTATTTTCATCTGTTTTATTCCTATACAAACAGAGAGAGACAAGTCTATCTCTCGTTCAGTCGAGAGCGTGGCCTGGCTACAGGCGCTGCTCTCTTTTTTGTGTTTAAAGTGAATCAAAGTGAATAATTAATATAGTGTAACCCACCCTGACCTCACCGTCAACCAGCACACCCTCTTGAGAGTCTTATTAAAGGTAATTATTATGCATTTTATCGTTGAAAAAAAAAATGATAGAAACAAATAATTTGACTGCGAAAAACGATTCCTTTGAATATTAAATTAAATATTTTGTATTTCACTAAGGGTAGAGGGAGAATATAAGTTGTTGAAAGGGGGAGGGGGAGTGTAGGTGTCATTGAAAAAAAATTAATTCACTTTTTTATTCATTTATTTATTTTATTTTTTTTTAACACCTTTTTTTCTCATTCACACTCACACACACATTCTTTTCGGCAACTCAGGCCATATAAGACTTTATACGATAACCGTTATTAATTAATAATATACATATTGGGGTTCAGGCATTTCAATTTAAGCCATTTGGTATCCATTTCGGACTGCCAGGGATCCGACCCTCGACGTTCGGTATAGAAGGTAGGCACGCTACCAACTAGACCAAGCCTGAGGGCATTTTTTTATCTTTTCTTAACCATTATATTCTTGGTGGATTAGGGTGAAAATTAAAATAAAATAATTTCAAAATAAAATAAAAATTAAAATAATTATTTATAAATGTATTCAAATTATTTTGAGAGTAATTTCGCGGTGAAGGCTCGCATTTCCTTAAAAGGGGGAGGTATGAAGGCATTAACCAAGGGGGTTAATGCCCCATCCCCTATAATACACAAAGATATTAATGTTTTTTGATACTTTTTCTAAAAAATAAGCGCATTCCGTTTGAGTTAAAATTTATATTCAATATTTAGCAAATAGTCATAGTGGGATAGAAACATTTTAATGTCATTCTAAAATTTCTTATTACTGGGGCGGAATTAATTTTTGAAGATTTCGAAACTCTCATAAACAGATAATAATAACACTGGGTAACTTAGAAACCCATCGAATCGCCTGCAGAATTTTTAGGGATTTTTTTCATTAGGTAGAAAAGTAAGATATGATTAGTCCATTTAGAATTTTACTGGGGTGAGTTACCGCATCTTTTTGTATATAGAATTAATCCCAATTCGGATTTGAATTTTACTTTTTCTTATTTACTTTCCCTTGCCTATATGTATCAGTTAATATACATATATATATATATGAGAGAGAAAGTATTGAATTCATGTCAAAAATTCGTTGTGAGTTTTTATTTTTCAAAAAAAAAAAAAAAAAAAAAAAATGGTTTTCGCAACGTGTCCTATCTGTGTGTCTGTTTGGGTTGAATTTAAAGCATGAAGGAATTGAGCTAGGAGGTTGAAATTTTATATTTAAGTTAGGCACCCCCTAGGGCGTGAAAATAAGATTTGAGAAAAATATTTTTCTTCAGGAATGAAAGTTAGAAGAAAACGCAACCAGAATTTTTCTTTAAAAATATATTTTAACAGCTACGTTTCGGCTTTATTCAAAGTCATCCTCGGAGCTGTTAGTGTTCATCCGAGGATGACTTTGACCAAGGCCGAAACGTAAGCTGTTAAAATATATTTTTAAAGAAAAAATTCTGGTTGCGTTTTCTTCTAACTTTCATTCCTGATACGAATTCCACCAGCCATAAAATACCCTTATACCAGCGTTTTCCAAACTGTGAGGCGCGCCTCCCTAGGGAGGTGCGGACTAGTCTAAGGGGAGGCGCGAATATTGGCCACCAGGACCAATTTTCCAAATGATTGCTAGTTTTAATATAAATAAGAATAAATAAAAAAAAATATTTTTATATAAATTTATATTTTTTAGCATTAAAATTTTTTGTTATTTTATAAAATGGGGGGGGGGAGGCGTCATAAGATAAAATATTTTTAAGGAGGCGTGGAACATAAAGTTTGGAAACCACTGGTCTAATAGATGGTAAAACTTGAGAGGAAGTTAAATAAAGGCATTTAATTTAAAAGTTCCCCTGGTCGCCATTTGCTTACCTATTTTACATGTTTATCAATTTCGAGAATAAATAAAATATTCATAGATTTTTCATAATTCATCGTATTTTTTTTTCTATCAACATTCATAATTAAGAAACGTTTTGATAAAAATCTATCGATTCTTAATTACATGGATTTGATATGCAAATTTAAATTGAAATTGATTTATTTTCATCTATTTTAATTGAAAAATTATTTTCTCATAAAATTTTATAAACTCATTTCCTATTTACGTATTTCTCCTCAAGTGAAGGAGTTTTTCGCTGAAAAATTTTCCTCGTAAAAAAAAAAAAAATAATCTATTTCTGCGGTGAAGATGAAAGGACCAACCTTCCGCTTAATTACTCGTCTCGATTACATTCCGTTGTCAATTTTCTCAACTAATTACAAAATAATATTATATTTCCGTCGATTTTGGAAAAAGCTTGAATAATAGGCCAATATTGTAGACGAGGTTTTATTAATTACAGGCTGCCATCTTATTTTTTTGGGTCATTTTTGAGTTGATAGATTTGGTGTTCACGTGTCGATTGTTTAGCTTTTCTTATTTCCGCAATTCTCCTAAGGGCAAATTTTAGATCGCCTGTTGCCTGTTTGTCTGTCTGTCTTTTGCCTGCTAACCACCTGATTCATATACCCACGTGGATTTGAAGCGAAAATTTGATCAAAATTATAGTATTTATTTATTTTTTTTTAATAGTAAAATTAATAATTTTTTTTTTCATGTTAAATTTTTACTTTCTCTTACCTATGTATATATGTAATATATATATAGAGAGAAAGTATTGGATTCATGTCAAAAATTCGATGTCGAGATTTTGATGGATCTTCACGTTTTGAGGTCCCCTGAATCCAAAAAAGTGGTTTTCGCGACATGGTCTGTCTGTGGGTGTGTGTGTGTGGGTGGGTGTGAACAAAATATCTCAAGAACGAAAAGAGCTAGGAAGTTGAAATTTTATATTTAAGTTAGGCACCCCCATGGGACCTGACATGAAGCTTTTGAACAAAATCGACCAAAAAGTGCTAGCACTTTACTGATTCACTTTTTCAGTTTTTTTCGATTTTCTCTAAATTCGCTCCAACGATTTTTTTTTAAATTCAAAAATCAATTATTTTTTAGATTCTCTATAAAATGTATATTCTCATTTTGTGATTGAAATCTTCTAAAGACCACTTTACTCTTGTACTCCATAGAAAAGATAGGAGAAATGGTTGCCATGGTATCAAAATATAAATATTTTCCCATACTTATAAATTTTACTTTCTCTTACCTATGTATATATGTAATATATATAGAGAGAAAGTATTGGATTCATGTCAAAAATTCGATGTCGAGATTTTGATGGATCTTCACGTTTTGAGGTCCCCTGAATCCAAAAAGTGGTTTTCGCGACATGGTCTGTCTGTGGGTGGGTGGGTGGGTGGGTGGGTGGGTGGGTGTGTGGGTGTGTGTGTGTGTGTGTGTGTGTTCAATTTTAAGCATGAAGGAATTGAGCTACGAGGTTGAAATTTTATATTTAAGTTAAACACTCCCCGGGACCGGAAAAATAAGCTTTTAATCAAAATCGGCCAAAGAGTACTAGTACTTTATTGATGTACTTTTTCAGTTTTTTTCGATTTTCTCAAAATTTGCTCCAACGATTTTTTAAAATTCAAAAATCAATTATTTTTTAGATGCTCTTTAAAATGTATATTCTCATTTTGCGATTGAAATCTTCTGAAGACCACTTTACTCTTGTGTTTCATAGGAAAGATAGGAAAAATGGTTGCCATGGTAACAAAATATAAATATTTTCCCATACTTATAAATTTTACATCTGAATTCATATGTTTCGTACTGTCGGGAACTAAATATATTTCGACACGAAAAATCTGGTGTGACAAGCACAGTACACAACTTTCGATTACCGAAGGTAAGAGAAAGTTGTGTGGTGCGCCAGTCACACCAGATTTTTAATCTTGAATTCAATTGTACCCTACTATCGGAAACTAAATACATGTCGACACAAAAAATCTGGTGTGACAAGCACAGTACACAACTTTCCATTACCGAAGGTAAGAGAAAGTTGTGTGCTGTGCGCCAGTCACACCAGATTTTTACTTTCTCTTACCTATATTTATATATATAGAGAGAAGCAAGTATTGGATTCGTGTAAAAAATCAAGATTTTGATGGAATTACACGTTTTGAGTCTGTCCTAAGTCCAAAGAAGTAGATCTCAAAAAATTTAAAGAAAGTAAAAATAATAAAATACGGATTTCAACCCTTTGTCAATAATAGGACTATTATATGCGGCCAGAATGATGAAAAACGAAAAAAAATTATTCAACCCAAATCATGCCTATGGGGTAGTTGAAAAATAAAATACAAATAATTTTGAAAATGTCATAACCGGCAAAGTTGTGGCACAAACGAGTGTATCACATGTATATGATGTGAAAGTTTTGAAACGTATCAAAATTAATCTAAAAAATGCTTATTGCTTAATGCTTACTTTCTCTTACCTTCGGTAATCGAAAGTTGAGTTCTGTGCTTGTCACACCAGATTTTTTGTGTCGACATAAATTTAGTTTCCGCCAATATATTAGAATTTAAGATGTAAATTTTTTTTTTCTTTAAAACACACTTTTTTCTCATTCACACTCACACTCACACACATTTTCACACTGTCTTTTCGGCAACTTAGGCCATATAAGATATTTACGATAACCGTTATTGATTTAATATACATATATGGGGTCCAGGCATTCTTATTTAAGCCATCTGGTATCCAATTGGCTTAAATAAAATCATCGGACTGCCTGGGGTCCGAACCCGCGACGTTTGGTATACGAGGTTAGCACGCTAACCTCTACGCCAAGCCCTGAGGGCTAATGTAAAATTTATAAACGTGGGAAAATATTTATATTTTGTTACCATGGCAACCATTTCTCCTATCTTTACTATGATGTACAAGAGAAAAGTCTGCTTCAAACAATTTTGAGGGCAAAACGAGAATATACATTTGAAAGAGCATTTAAAAAATAATTGATTTTTGAATTTTAATCAAAATCGTTGGAGCGAATTTTGAGAAAATCAAAAAAAACTGAAGAAGTACATCAGTACTAGTGCTTTTTGGACGATTTTGATTAAAAGCTTATTTTCACGCTTCGGGGAGTTAAAAATAAAATTTTAGCCTCATAGATGAATTCCTTCATGCTTTAAATTGAACCCAGACAGACAGACACCCATACATACCCGCAGACCCTCGCCTTTTCTTAATTATGATTATTACTATTAATTCCCGCGGTGCCCGCCTTCGGCAGGCTTCGCCCCCTGAAACACCCCTCAAATGCCGTTTGAGGCGGACCCTCGCCTTTTCTTAATTATGAGAAGTTTTATGTCTATACAGGAGTCTCACTCTCTGCCCCCCCCCCTCCACAACTTGCTCGAGCCCGCCTGAGGCGGACTAAATATGTGTTGACACAAAAAATCTGATGTGACAAGCACAGAACACAACTTTCAATTACTGAAGGCAAGAGAAAGTTGTGTGCTGTGCGACCAGTCACACCAGCTTTTTTAAATAATTAAGAAAAGTCTTGGGTCCGCTGTAGGCAGGTCCGAGCCAGCTGGCGGGAGGTTCAAGGGGCGAAGCCCGTCGAAGGCGGGCTCCGCGGCTAGTAATATAATATTTTTTTAGTGACTTGAAATCCTCACCATTCTCAAATCTTATTTTATAATTTTCAAACACGCTCCACATTTCTATAATCTGAGTCACTGATTTATGCAATCCGTAATATTTGCAAAATAAATTATTTTATTGTGGAAAGCAATCGTTGGTTTTCCATTATCTCTATTTACCCTAATAAAATGATTTTTTTTTTAAATTTCCATTTAAATTTATTTTCTAATAATTTATCTTCAAATAATTTGGATCTTTGCCAATTATCTATTAGTACAGAATTCTGTCCCCACCCCACCTCTCCCCCCACTCTCTAGTCCAAAGGTAGCAGGCCATTGGCTATTTAACCCCATAGAGCAGCCGTGATTCGAGTCTACATGCTTAGTCAATGAGAGAAGATTCCTTTATATTTAATAGCAAATTCAAAGAGAGTTCAGTAGAGTGGGGACAGTGATAAGTGAAGCACCTTCCGTGTTAATCGTGTTCATCCCTCATTTGGAACATGGCGTCGCGAGAGGTGGACGCGTCTCACCTGGGCTCCTGAAAAAATTCGCGTTCCTTCTAAACTTTAAGGTTATTTGAGGTAAATTTCATCTCTCCACGTTCATTAATACTTGGTTTATTATTTTAAATATTAGAAATATAAATGGCTCCACAAAAAATTATTTATTATATATAAATGTAGTTGTGATTTTATAAAAATGTATTCAAATGAGTCAGCGTGGGAATATAACAAAATATTTATATATGGAGGTGGCTCGAAGCTTGTTCTAGGCTTTAATTTAATAAATTATTTATAAATATATAAAAATATTGTAATTGATTTAGCCCTCTCTGCTTGCCTCTCTTCATAGGGTCAGTATGCAAGTCAGGACAAGTTTGTTGGATGGTTAAATACTATACAATAGGAACGTAGCTTAGATTAACATATGAAATTCAAACCTGTATATAGGCTAATTCACCCAAGCATAGGAATATTCTTGCAGTTTATATCTGAATCTATTTTCATCCAATTTGATGACATGTTTCTCGAATTTTCTTTTAAATTTAACTAGCTGCGTCGCCCAGTGGCGTATTCAGGGGGGCCCAGGGGGCCGGGCCCCCCAAAGCCTTCTCCAAAACAAAAAAATACCTATTGTTTTCCCTAATGATTTTTTTTTTTTTAATAATTATTTTATTAACTCTCATAAATTCTAAAATCTAACAAAAAACTTATAAATAATTGAAAAATTCTCTAATATTTACAAATTTTGTATTAAAATTATTTTTTATTTCAAGAAAAAAAAATTTTTTTTAATTTGTTTTTTTATTTATAAATATTATATTATCTAAAAAAAATTTCTCCATTTTAAGTTTCTTGGAGAAGGGGGGGGGGTTCATAAAACTTTTGGGCCCCCCCCAAGCAGAAATCCTGGCTACGCTACTGGCGTCGCCCGTCATCGGCGGGCACCCAGTCAGACCTAGTGGATACACCAGGGGCGTATTTATGGGGGGCCGAGGGGGCCCGGGCCCCCCCGAAATTTCCCAAACACATATACATATATAGGGATATACAGACATCAGCTCAACAAATTTTTCCGCAGGATGGACAACTTTGGTTCCGCAATAGAAAAAATGGTCCGCAAAAAATTTCGTGTGAAAAAAATATAGTTTCTTAAAAAAAAATTTTCCGCAGAAAAATTTTTGAGTTCGGGCCCCCCCGAAAAAAATTTCTATATACGCCCCTGGGATACACTTAGTTCGATATTTATTTACATTTTTAGTTGCTCTTACCTCTATATATGTTATATATAGAGAGAGAAAGTATTGAATTCGTGTAAAAAATTTGATGTCGAGATTTTGATGGATATACACGTTTTGTGATCCCCTGAATCCAAAAAAGTGGTTTTCGCGACATGGTCTGTCTTGCTGGGTGTGTGTGTGTGTGAAAAAAATATCTCAAGAACGAAAAGAGCTAGGAAGTTGAAATTTTATATTTAAGTTAGGTACCCCCTGGCACGTGACACGAAGCTGCGGCCAAAAAGTACTAGTACTTTACTGATGTACTTTTTCAGTTTTTTTTTATTTTCTCAAAATTCGCTCTAACGATTTTGATTAAAATTCAAAAATCAATTATTTTTTAGATGCTCTTTTAAATGTATATTCTCATTTAGCTCTCGAAATTGTACAATTTTTCTCACAAAATTGTTTGAAGTAAGAGAAAGTTGTGTGCCGTGCGATCAGTCACCCCAGGTTTTTTCTCATGTCGTACAGTAATTGAAAATTTTTTAAATAATTACGAATTTACTATTCGGAATTAAAATTTAATCTTTTATTTTTTACGCGTTTTGCATTTTATTTTAATTGTGAATCCAAAAAAAATTATATATTAAAATAATATAGAATTACAAATACAATCAATTTCCCATTATTTTTTCAAAAAATATTAATTTGCATTTCTAAAACCTTTATTTAGTGAATTTATAAATTTGTTTTAAAAGCGATTTGTTATTGATTTCTTCAAATGATAAAAGGTTGAGAAACGTTGCTTTAAAAGAGATACATTCTCTTTTCTTAGCATTAATTTTTTATTTCTTCCTCTTAGCCAGAGGCTAATTTTTATCTTGAAAATATTTATTTCATAAAAATTGTCTATTTTTATCTTTTGTTTTGATGACAGGGCATTGTTGGCGGCGCTGGCCGTCGCCCCCCACTCCTGCCAGAGCGGCGACGGTCGCCGCTTGAGCTCAGAGCCAGTAGTCAGTAGAGAGGCAGGCGCCGCGTCGGGACGCCACTATATGAACGCCAAAGCATTCTCTTTCTCTCTTCGTTAAAACAATCGAACACATCACCACTAGGTAATTATTATTCAATTATTTATTACGTTTTTAATCTTATATAATTACATCTGTCCTTCTGTCAAGTTCTTTTTGAGAAATTTTCCATTGGAAATTTAAAATAAGGTTTTGCACTATTACAGAGGGTCTAAATAAAATCCCAGAAACAAATCCTCTGCAAAATCCGTTGAAAGTGAAATTTTCTCAAATATCTCATTAAAAATCTTTATTAACAGAAAACTAGCCGCACTACCCGCCTTCAGCGGGCCTCGCCCTCCTGGACCTCCATCCAGCTGGCTTCATATAAATATATTTACATATCCGGCTCATTAAGACTATCCCCTTATCTTAAATTATCATTGTATTTGTTAAAAATATGAGAATTAAAGTAATTTAATTTTAACAAATGCGACTAGTCGGATATAAAAATGTATTGAACAGCTTCGGTTCTTTATTTATATCGCAAATTCACGTTTTGGAGCATTTTTATTAGTATTTTTATTTTAAATTTATTTCATTTTCAAAAGAATACTAATAATATTTCGTATTTAAGAAAGACCTTAAAATATTTAAGATCATCTTATTTTATTTCAACTCTGAATACTATTAGATTAGAGTAAAAAGTACTTTTTTTCTATTTTTTACTAAAATGAGTATCGTTTGATTCTTTTCTACAGTGAGAGAGACAAAGCCATCTCGTTCAGTCGAGTCTAAGTGAAGCCAGGCGCTTATCAATCATAAAGTGAATAATGAATACAACAACGCTCTCGGACCACATCTTCACACACCGCGTCCTGGGGAGCGTTTTATTAAAGGTAATTATTTTAATAAAAAATCTGTGTCGAGATATATTTAGCCCACCTTAGTTTCAATTGCATTTTAAATGTTGACTGCGTTGATATAGGCACTGGTGTCTGTCCATCTAGGCAATCCATTTTTCTC
The DNA here is from genome assembly GCA_023213315.1 of Euborellia annulipes. Lineage (NCBI taxonomy): Eukaryota > Metazoa > Arthropoda > Insecta > Dermaptera > Anisolabididae > Euborellia > Euborellia annulipes. The sequence goes on along the minus strand of JAKCPI010006962.1, from coordinate 30,372 downwards.
CGAAACAATTAAAGACAGAAAAAAAAAAAAAAAAACAATAAAATTATTTTCTATTTTTTTATATTCATCAAATTAATGAAAATAAAAAAAATCTGGTGTGACTGGCGTACAGCACACAACTTTCTCTTACCCTTCGGTAAGAGAAAGTTGTGCACGGTGTTGGTCACACCAGATTTTTTGTGTGGAAATATATTTAGTTTTCCTTAGCACCTTAGTTTCAAACTTGGCCACTTGCATTTCATAAGTAAAAAGTAAATAAATTGTATTGGATTAATATATTGAGAACATCGAATTTTTGACATGATCGCAAAACTTTCTCTCTCAATATATTTCATATATAGGGTAAGAGAAAGTAATAATGGGCGGTGAGGAGATCAAGGGAGGCATAAGCACAGAGGCGTACCGAGGCAATTGGGCAGTTGGGGGCCTGGGGCGGCTCTAGAAGAGGGGGCCTTATATTGAATTTTTTTTTGGGGGGTGCTCATCTTTAAATATCCTTCTCCTCCATACACAAAAATATTTTTAAAATACCGTATATCCCTGAACCCCAAGGGCCCCGGGGCCTCTCAAAGAGAAATTTTCATTAAATTTTTTTTTTTTTAATCTAAATTTTTACGTTTTTACCCCCCCCCCCGGGCCTCTCAAAGAGAAATTTTCATTAAATTTTGTTTTTACTTGAGCCCTGAGGGCCCCGGGGTCTCTCAAAGAGAAATTTTCATTAAATTTTGTTTTTTTTTTTTATTTAAATTTTTCCGTTTTTACTTGAGCCCTAAGGGCCCCGGGGCCTCTCAAAGAGAAATTTTCATTAAATTTTTTTTTTATAAATATATCGGGGCCTATGCCGGCTCGGGGCCTGGGGCGGACCGCCCTCCCCCCCCCCTCGGTACGCCACTGCATAAGCAATAAGTAAGCAATCTTCTGCTATTTTCAAACACTGGTCGACGTTTCGACTGATATCCCGGCCTTCATCAGCACATTATCCTGATGAGGGCCGGAATATCGGCCGAAACGTCGACAAGTGTTTGAAACAAAACAGAAGAAAAATTTTTTTTTCTTTATTGCTTTTGGCTGCCTTGATCTCCTCACTCCCATTATATTGATATGTACATTCAGCCTCTGCTCCTGAAATTAATCAATAAATAAATAATTTTTTTAGCAATAGGCATTCGCATCTAATTAAGTCCATCCTCATATCTCTCGAGTACAAAAATAATTGTAGGATCAAAATAATTATTTATTGGAAAAAATGAGAATTAAATGAGAAATTATTCTTTCTCCTTTATCGATGTTTAGTATTTTCTTCACTTCGTTATTGAATTGAGACGCCAAATGGATTCTTTAAACAAATCTAAAAAATTATATCAACGCAATTATAAAAAAATAATACAGACTTCTTGTTCTAGGGATAGAAATAATGTCTGGGCTTAAATGGCCTCAGATGCCGAAAGATATTTTAAATCAAAATAAATAAAAAAGTTTAAATAAAAATAATATATTACTTTCTCTTACCTATGTATATTTTTTATTTGTATTCTAGAAATCGACTGACTAATCATCTTCGAGAATGGACTTCTCAACCCATGTAAAGCAGCCGCCATTATTTATTGCCACATAATGATGATGCGAGGCGTACTTGAAGAATGGTGAGATGGATCAATTTCGACGGAGTCAAGGCGGTCCCACTACAGCTGATTCCAGAGTGCAGCAGCTACATTAAAAGTCTGTATGAACATTTACGTGAACGTAGAGTGAGATAATTTTAGGATTTTCAAAATTTTATTTTACTTAATTCGGTCTAAATGTTTTAGGATATTTTTATATAGGTGCTTGTGTAGGATGTTTTAATCTTTAATAATTCTTCCATTTCAGAGTCCCTTTTTTTAGATAGCATAAAATTAAAATTTTTAAATTTCTTTTTTAAATTTACTCCAATTTAAAAAAATATTTTCAAAATTTACTTTACATTATAAAAAGAAAATTTTAATCTAATTTTGTTAAAGTATAAAGCAAAGAATAGGACTTTAGGTATTTTAGTACCCAAATGCAGATTGCTGGTTATAAGGCAAGGGATGGATGAATGATCAATGTGCCAAAGGTAAAACTATTCCAAGTGTTTATTGGTAATATATTTAGGGGCTCATTCATCCCTTACCCATCGAGGGAGCAGCATCAACATGAGACAATTCAAGTGTGCATGTACTATTGTTTTAGCTATTATCATATAGTCTATTATTAGGTCTTAAGTTTTGCGTGTATGGGATTATTGACTAAGGGGATCTATCTCTATGCTTTCTAATTGATGTTAATGTTTAAGAATACACGCAATTCTTAATAGATTATATAGCAATAGACAGGTTATTTATAAAGGGCATTAAAATCAATTATAAAATCTCTACGTTCACGAATTGGTCTATACTGTATGTGGGGGTTCTTTGTCGGAGTTCTCTGACGTTTTTTTGAATGTTGGCCAATTGCAAATTGATTCCTCTGTATACTGGCATAGGGTGTTGTTGTTCGTCCCATTTAGGTTTAGGCAGGGCTCCCAGGAGAGGATTCAATTCGCTTTTGACCGATATCCAAGAAAACTAAGAGAATTCATCTATCCTATGTTTCCCTCTTTCGCGCTTTTGAGAGAAAGAGTGTTTTCTCTTTCTCCGGGGCTCTGTCAGTCAGTGCTGAGTTCTGGGCCTTGGTTGTTTCAGGACAGAGTGGGTTAATGTTCAAGATGTTAGGAGTTCGTATAGGATGTTGTTAGCTTTTAGGGTTCTTTTTTTTCAGCATGCATCTTGAACAACGCCATTCTGTTTCTGAGATGAGCAATCAAGGGGGTTCTTCAGTATTGTATTGGCCGGCTCCCTTCCTAACTCGTGAATGATTATCAGATCAATTATCTCTGCTTTATTTTAGTTCGCTAGTAAATGATATTAGGCAGGTGGGTGGAGATTAATTGATCTGTGTCTCTGTTTCTTTTCCTCTTATACTCTTCCCTTGGGTTTGTGGGCGCGTTTTCTCCGATTCGTTTGCGATTTGTGTTGAATGAAGGCTTACCTGCCTTCCGGGAGTGTTTCGCGTTTCGCGAGTGCCTCAAGAAAGAAGAGGATCTTCATTTTAGAATTAGATGGCCGTCCCGGTCATAGATAGTGGGATTAGGTTAGCTTTTAGGATCAAGCCCACGTTGAGCCGAAAGAAGTAGTCTACAGGGTAAGCTAAAGAAATTTTAAATATTTCTCAATTTATATTTACAATCAATCATAAAGTCTTAATTTTATATTTTTTCTTTTGTTTTAGATGGTTAGGGTGGAAGTGGGGGCTGAGATCGGCGAGACTCTTCAAGACGTAACCTACCGGATCCTTTTGCAAGTAATAAATTTGATCATTAAAAAATTGACTACTTTAATAATATTCTATATGGATATATATAATATTCTAATTTATTATTTTATTCTACTTTACACATTTTTTTTAGATTCCGGTACGCAAGAAGGAACGATTATTTATATAAACAATAGACCTACAACTTGAATAAAATCTACAAAGAAGAATAAAGAATAAAGAAGAATAAGAAAAAGAAATACACCTGGCCTACTCCTAAAGGAAAATGGCATTTATGGTAATTGTTCTTCGATGCTTTTTTTTTTTTTAAACACCAACACTTTTTTCTCATTCACACTCACACTCACACAGTCTTTTCGGCAACTCAGGCCATATAAGACTTTGACGATATCCGTTATTGATAAATATACATATTGGGGGTCCAGGCATTCTTATTTTTAAGCCATTTGGTATCCATACTTTAATAATATTCTATATGGATATATATAATATTCTAATTTATTATTTTATTCTACTTTACACATTTTTTTTAGATTCCGGTACGCAAGAAGGAACGATTATTTATATAAACAATAGACCTACAACTTGAATAAAATCTACAAAGAAGAATAAAGAATAAAGAAGAATAAGAAAAAGAAACTACACCTGGCCTACTCCTAAAGGAAAATGGCATTTATGGTAATTGTTCTTCGATGCTTTTTTTTTTTTTAAACACCAACACTTTTTTCTCATTCACACTCACACTCACACAGTCTTTTCGGCAACTCAGGCCATATAAGACTTTGACGATATCCGTTATTGATAAATATACATATTGGGGGTCCAGGCATTCTTATTTTTAAGCCATTTGGTATCCAAATGGCTTAAATAAAATCATCGGACTGCCTGGAGTCCGAACCGGCGACTTTTGGTATACGAGGTTAGCACGCTAACCCCTACACTGAGCCCTTGGGCCCCCCTGTTTTATGTTATGGTTTACTCAGTTTAAGGAAAGTTGAAAAGTTTTACAACTTCTTTACTTACTTATTTTTTGTTTGTTTATTCATCTGAATTCTCAAATTGAAATCGAAAATTATTGTCTGCGAATTGGATTTATTTAAAGTTTTGAAGTCAGACAGGTAATTGACAAGGATTTTAAGTTAAAATTAAATATTCAAATTAAACACTAAGTTATTTATTTCAAAGGTTTTATTAATTATAAAATTAACACTTGTTAAGTATCAAATGTTTTTATAATTAATAAAACCTTTGAAACAAATAACTTGTGTTTAATGTGAATATTTAAATTTAATTTACAAAATGTTTCAGCGAGGACCTACAGTCGAAAGTTTAAATTTTTAAGGATTTTTAAACATTTTCTTCAAAATGAAATATTCCGCTCGACTAGGAATAGAATCTTTTTTCTTTTGTTTTTTTCGCAATTTGGTCGGCTTTTTTTAACCAATCATTTTTGTAAATGTTGAAATATATATTACGACACACATCTTCTTTTGACTTTTAAATTTCATTTATTAATTTTTTTTTTTTAATTTCCTCATGTTCAATTCAAGAAGCTCTTACTTTTTTTTGGTTCTCCAGGAAAAAATCACTTCATCACCGACGTCTTTTAAACTCATCATCTTTCTCAATGAAACAATGAGTCTTATCTATTCTTTGTTTTTTATAAAATCCCCCTATTGTCCTAACATAATCATCTGATATGTTAATATTAATTAACGGGGTCTGTAGAGGTCAGGATAGGTAAGGCTGCCATCAGCAGCAACAAATGGATGACACACAATTAAACTATCCCGTAAAAAAACAAATAGCTTCTATGTTAATTCTGTTTTTCGCTTCCGTCCACTTCATCTCTCCATTTTCCATCTCTCTCTCTTGCTTCCGTCGACTTTATAAAAAAAAAGATGGGGAATTTATTTCCCAACTTGTAAGATAAAGTGTTATATATTATTAAAATAAAAAGTTTGAAATAAATCTTTATTTTTTATCTGTTGTGTGAAGGCAGCAGCTCTTACAAAAAATTATAACATTTATTTATTTCGAGTCTAAAGAAATTCTTACCTTGTATCATAGAAATAGAGCTTGATTTAAATTAAATTCCTTCAGTCCGAAGTTGTTTTTTTCATTAATTTAATATTTTAGAATATGAATTGGAGCTAACTAGAAACGTTTTTTTTTTTTTTTTACCGATCCTAAGTTCTTCTTTCTTTACTGTGCTGCGAAGAATTTATTAAAAGTTTTTTATCCTAAAATAATAATGCCCTGTCCGAATATCATCATATAAGTATCATCGTTGATAGCCTAAAATATCGAAAAGACTTTCCTGTTGGTTATTGAGATGTTTGGTAGTGGATGTTTTTCGTATTCTAACGTATTGTAAGCCAATCGTCAAAAAATCAACTTCTCAACATTTTCAAAATGACCTCTCTCTCTGTGTATGTTTTTAAAATATTAATATATTTTAATTTCCTAGTGAAAAAAACATTTTCAAATTAGACTTCTGACGTCTCTAGAAGCAATCAATAAGCTCTGACTTTTGACTTTGTGACATTTGTAGTCTTAAAAAAAATATTTTCTAGAAATCATTTTTATTTTATTTTTGGGAGGGAAGGAAAATTTTTTTTTTTAAAAAAAAAATTTTTTAATATAATAGAATAATTAAAATAAACACGTGGGGCCCTCTTTTAGCCTTGAATGACTTTAATAATATTTTTAATGAGCGCCCCACGCTTTTATTTTAATTAGCCAAATCATTTTGCCTTTCAAATTCAATTAAAATTTTTGCAGATCATTTCTCAAATGATTCCAAAAATTGAATAGATTTTTTTCTCCATCTCAAAGTGGATGAATTAAATAAATTTCAAATTATAAAACAGAAACTCTTCAGCCTCTGGCATTTCATATTCCTAAAATGATCATTTAAATCATTCTGACTGTCATCTGTCATTAGAATTCTACCTCTAATCGTGATTAATTTAAAATATCTTGTATCAAGATGTTCCTATCAGAGACAACGACATTTTTTCCCTTCGTTAATTACCCCTATTTATATCTTCGCTTCAATTAAAATGAAATTTAACAAATGCTTGTTTCGTTTGTAAAATGTATTTATAAAAAAAATATATATTAATTTATATAGACGTAAAAAGTAGGCGGGATGTCCCTGATATAATTACCCCTTTATCGTTAGGCAAATTACCTCTTATTGGCCACCTCGGACGTCCGTTGTTTTTTTTTTTTCGAAAGGGGAACCAAACCACTTCCTACAGGCAAATATTTACTTAGATAATTGGGCCAAATGATATTTTTCAGAATCGACACCGGCTTAGATCTTATCTGGGCGGAAAGAGTATCCCAACATATTTTTTTTTTTTTGGACATTTGTTTTGTATTTAGAAAGGTGTAAGATTCTATGCTTGACGAGGCAATTTAATTAATTTATACGAGTTTTTTTATAAGAAAGAAATATTAATAAGAGCTAAATAATATTATACTAATAAATATAAGTAAAAAATAATCATCTTGATAATTTAAAAATGAATGTTTTATAATTAAGATTTATGAACATTGAGCAATGTAAATCAATTTGTTGAAAGTGAATAAAAAAAAATAAATATATAACTATCACACGGAAGTTCATCATATATCATTCGTTAAAAATTTTAAGTAAAATTAATATATCTACATGTATAATCGAGCCGTTTTCGTAATTACAAAAAAGTGCAGAGAAGCAGCGTCATGGGTCGCGGGCTTCACTCTCTCCTATAGATAAGAAAGGTGAAAAATATCGATGTACTTTGCTAGAGAGACTATGGAATAGGCTTTTTTGACATTCTCTTTTTAATAATTTTTAGACTTCCTCAGAGAAGGGCTGGCTGACTTAATTCCTTTGTGCGTTATTTTTCAATAAATTTTATAAAGAAGAAACTATCGGATAATTTATATGGATAAATATTTTTAAAAAGAAAATCTTATTTCAACTTTAAGACTTTTTAGGCTAGTAGAGTAGGCAGGGGCATCCAAAAATGAGAATCTGAAAACTTATTCAATTTTCTGGAAACGTTTTGACACTTTTATCAAGAACCGTCCTCAGTCGATTTATTGATAATTTTTTTGCTCTTATTTAAGTTAATTGATTCAAACAGATAGTATATACATAAATTTGTTATTTTAATTAAACATATATGTAGGTTCAATATGAGTATATACGTATACTGTAGGTATTTAATTATAACAACAAATTTATGTATAGGCCTATACTCTCTATTCGAATCGACTTACTCTCAGTAAATAATCATAATTTATTCAAATTAAGAGAAGTACCGAGTACCGAAACTTTTCCAGATAATTAAATAAGCATTCAATCTCATTTTTGTTGCTCCTGCCTACTCTGCTACCCACATTTAAAAATTAAAACTTCTTATTTAAAACAAGTGGAAAAGCCCGCCGAAGGGATGTGGGCCTCCCGGTTCCCCTTATTCGTCTTCTGTGAGCAAATGCATCAAATTTATTCTTGCCCACTGTTGGGAAGTTTTAAATTTCCTTCTCTGACTTAAAGTTTTAAATTTCCCTTCCTCTCACTCTAGCCAATCAGCGAGAGAACAGGCATTACAACGGAAGTGAGTGGCTAGCGCTTTATATATAGTAATGATAACGCATTTGAAGATTTTAGTCAGCTATTGTTTGCAATTCTAAAAAATATTAAAACTTTGGAGGGCAAAAAAAGCCCATTCTATATTATCTTCCATACAAATCACATCGACATCTTTCACATTTCTTGTCTCTAGGAGAGAGTGAAGACCCTGGCCCCTGGATCATTCTCTCTTTGTACTAACTCTTAGAAAATAACCACAAGTTAATCGACTAAGATGGTGTGCCATAACGAAAGAAGAGAATAGACAAAACACAGCTCTAAAAAAAGTTTGAACTACTAGAACCGAAACAGGGAAATTTTGACTTGGGGGTTTTAGTTTCTTTGCGTTCGGTTCGTATTTTTGTGATTCGGTGCTGAAATTTCACTAACACTGATCTAGCTGCCCATATAGTTCCTATTAGAAAAATTTTATCTATCAACTCATCAATAAAATTTGATATTTCTAAAAATTTGAGAATTAATTGTTTTTTTCACTTTACTATAATTGCCAGTAAAACAAGACACGATATATATTTTTTTTTCTTACAATAACAATTTTTTTTTTTTTAGATATAATTTTAACCCGGATGAATTTATTTAGTGAAACCTATAATCAAGGCTAGATCTTTGTTAAAAACTTAAATAAATAATGAGCAAATAATAGCAATTAGAGCCAAGCATATGTCAAACAAAGGTTGTTATCGGTGCGGGATCGCATGTAGATCATTTACTTTGAGAGCCCACAGCAAGATCTAGATTTCCTTATAAATTGTACTTTAGGGTTGTTGGAGTGGGGGTCGTTCTAGGCAATTGGTGACACCCTGGATGTCGGCTGCAGGTGTCAATGCTATCATGCCACACACACCTGTATAGCATTTCTATCTACTACAGGTTGTTTAATAATTATAATATTAAGAGAGATTTTATTAAGAAAGATCAGTTACTTTAATTTTTCCACTGATAGTACAACAATAAATTAATTAAAAAGAAAATACTTTTTTAATTAAAGAAATGAAAAATTACTTTTTAGAAATGCTTATTCGTAGGCCTAAGTCCTCTGATTTTCTAAAATAAATAACGACATTATTATTTATATGATAGAGTCCTTTGTATCAAATGTTGATCTATGGGAATTTATTGTAAATATATATTTTGTTGGCTTCCGGGAAATTTATTCACATGCTGTTTTCACGGAGCTTCCCATCCAAGGTTCCCCGTACTTGATATTGCTCTTCTACTATCTTTTGTTCTACTTTGTTGCCAAGTATCATGATAAAAGCTGGAAAAAATTTCAAAAAGAGAAAAAAAAATTAGGCGATTGTAAGAAAAAAGACTTCAACCTTCTGAGAGTTCAATATGAGAACCAATTTCATATAAATTATGAATATTTTATTACAAAATTAATATTACTCTACACTATAATTGATTATAAAATTATTCAAGGAAGGTATTAACAATAATTCCTCGCTAATTCATTTGGTGAAAATTTATATGGGACACCCTATAGACACTATCCACCCCCTTCAGGTCCCTTCTGCCGTCTGTGCACATAATTTATTATTAATTATAGACCGGAGCCCAAATAGCCCTTTGGGGCCGCTAGTTAAATAGTCCTGCAGAGCGGAATATCAATTTCCATCAGATCATCACAAAACAAAGACATGACTCATTTTGTTGATTTTATTCTGCCATCTTCATACATAAAAGGACTTAACTTAATCGGTCACGGACCATTTGCCTTATGAATTGAGACTGCTATGAGCCAGCAAAGTAATAAAATTAATCTCTTTCAAGAACTAATTATTTTATATAATTGAAAAAAAGTGATTAATATTCTAATATAACATGGAGCTTCATTGTGAAAATATATTAATTGCCGACAAATATCTCGCGACTCTGTAGTAGAATGGAATATTTCCTACCAAATCTTGTTGGCATATCGATATTGCGAGGCCAGAGAAAATAAAAAGAATGAAAGTCAAATAAAATCACTAATTATTTGATAGAAGTTAATTTATTTGCAACTCTTCTTCGGGCTTATCCAACTTTTTCCTATATTTCAATATATACCATGGTAGGGCTTGTATAGTTGATCCAATCCAAATGAAATAAATATTTGTCGCATGAGACGGCATGAGAGGGATGCGAACCTGTTACCCTTGGTACAAATGCATGCTCTCCACTACATCAAGGCCCGAAGACCTTATTTATTTGTTGGTGTTGGTCGAGTGATTTTCTAATTAATTAATTTTTAACATATTTCAATTTTCTTAATAAAGCAGGGCATTTTGCATTCTATAGGTAGGTCTGATAATAAAATTTTCTTCATTAATTTTATGAACAGACAAACTAGCCATTAGCCCATTGATAAAGGGGAACATTCGAAATATCCTGAAATAATGTTGATGTTTGCTTAATTAATATTTGCCATTTACTTTTACACTTAAAATACGTGGGAGTTCAATAAGTAATGCAACACATATTTTTCTGAAAGGAAGGGCTGTTTTATTCAGCATTCAAATCCATTTTCCCCATTCTTTTAGCTACACAACAGTATTTTTCAACTTAATCTTGATTCAATGCTATGGCTTTACGACACCTTGAAGTGAGGGAGGATGCCTACACGGTTCCATTCCACTGTTTGATGTCGGAGCCATCATCCTGCTGCATCAATAACTGCTTCATCATACGCGTAGTACGTCCCACGGATTGCGTTCTTCATTGGGCCAAACAGATGAAAAGCTGACTGTGCGAGATCGGGGCTGTAGGGTGGATGAGGAAGAACAGTCCACAAGTCTTTGTACCCGAGAGGAGCTCACAAAACTTTAGTGGACTATTCTTCCTCATCCACCCAACAGCCCCGATCTCGCACCGTCGGGTTTTCATCTGTTTGTCCCAATGAAGAACGCAATCCGTGTGACGCATTACGCGGATGATGAAGCAGTTATTGATGCAGAATTTCGTTAGCTCCGACATCAAACAATGGAATGTAATCGTGCAGGCATACATATCCTCACTTCAAGGTGTCGTAAAGCCGTAGCATTGAATGGAGATTAAATTGAAAAATACTGTTGTGTAGCTAAAATAATGGAGAATAGCATGGTCTATTTGAATGCTGAATAAAACAACCCCTATTTCAGAAAAAAGTGCTGCATTACTTATTGAACTTCCCTCGAAGAAAAAGTTTTTTTTTTTTTTTTTTCTTTATTTTTCTGGCCGTTAGCCTCCGCCATTGAAGAAAAAGTTAGAAGTAAAGTGCCATTTTTTATTAAATCAGACTTCAGTATTTCAATGAAGTCAGTGATTGTTTTTGTATAAACAGGAGAAGGAGCGGGTAAATAAAATTAACCCGAAACGTCTCATTGGATTGTAAAAAATCGGAGGCTTTTTATTTTTGGCTGCACCGGATTCTTCTTCTATTTTTATACCTCAGGTTTCTCAGAGGAATAGAACGGATGAAGGTAGTGTAGGGTTTAAACTTTCGACCGTTGGTTTTTGTTGAAACATTTTGTAAATTAAAATTAAATATACAAATTAAACACTAGGTTATTTGTTTCAAAGGTTTTATTAATTAAAAATTAACACTTAATACGTATTTCGACAATTTCTGTCATCATCAGAAGTGATTACATTCTAATGAATGTAGAATGTAATCACTTCTGATGATGACAAGAAATTGTCGAAATACGTATTAAGTGTTAATTTTTAATTAATAAAACCTTTGAAACAAATAACCTAGTGTTTAATTTGTATATTTAATTTTGAATTTAGTGTAGGGTTGTTAATCATAGACTCTGAATGCAACTGAACTGAACAGTCCTACATTTTTTTGGCTAAATTTTTCAATATGGATGGTTACTATAGCATCGGCTTTATTAGCAGACTTTCTATCCTTTCTTTTCACTGCACTTCTTCATCTTTCTGCATCTTAGGCAATATAGACCATATAGCCCTTGGACGATACGATGATTTTTCATTATCTCTAACCAGGGTTAGAAGGAGAGGCAATATTAAAGATATATTAAATAGATTCTAAATCGCTATCGATCAGGACCGCCATATCTATCGCATCGTCATCTTTGTTGTTATTATAATAACTATTTTTTTTACCGATTTTAAGCTATTTTGATTCTAAGGAAAATTTAATCAAAAAATAGCTCCCATTTACTTGCCGAATTTAAATGAAAACCTGTCAAGATTTTCAGTATCGAGTGGTCATTTGTATTTATATCCCTCTATATTTAATCAAATCTAAATACATTTATCACCTAAGGGCCGGTTGCTTCATCCTGGGTGAGTTTGTTAGCCCCGGGCTAAATGGCTTTTTTTTGTAATGCAGAAACCCTCTTCCGCGGGAACAAATCATGTTCTGTTTGTGAAGTTTGCAACTTCATTAAGGCATCTTATAAAAATTATTAAAAATAAAAATTGATATTATCACCCATAATTTAAATAAATATTATTAATATACATTTGCTAAAATTTGAAAATTTTCAAAAAAATAAACAAGATTTATTAGTTTTCACATAACAATTAGTCAATTGTTCCAATCTTCACAACTATTTTGACAAATTGCCAGCTGTGTGGCTCAAATAAAGATAATTTCAAAAATAAATATATCTTTTATTTTCACCTAACAAGAAGTAATATCAACTGAAAATATTCATATAAATATTTAATATCAATTTGCATTCAATTTGAAAACAAATAGTTTTATTAACAAGACATGTGCAATGCCTTAGATGAAGTTAGGAGAATATTCAACAACTTGCAATATATCCTGGATATACGAGTATAATCCTGATTGACATAAAATGTATAATAACAAAAAAACGGTAGATTCCAGTTTGCATTTATATTATTTTTTATATTTGTGGAGTTAAGATGCTTGAGTTCATAATACATGTTCGTACGTGTCAACCCAGGGCTAAATCTTAGCCCCACCTTTGGGCCTGGGCTAACTTTAGCCCGGACCTTGGCTCCAATTCCTCATATATCTATATGAAATTACTCAAAAGTGAGGTTAACTCAGGGCTAAATATGGCGACGAGATTGATGCAAGCGGGCCCTAGCCTATAACTTATTTTATAAAATATACAACATTTCATCATTTTATTGATAAAATAAGTAGAATATAAGGTAAAATAACAAATATATGTACTTCTAGAATACTTCTTTTAGCAATAAAATGATGAAATATCGTATATTTTACTATAAAAATAAAACTGAAGTGGGTTTCTGCACTACAAAAAAGTCGGGGCTAACAAGCTCACCCAGGATGAAGCAACCGGCCCTAAGAGGTGAAGAAAAATCCTTTTTAGAGGAACAAATCTTAATTATATGCTAAGGGTCATGGTTCGCATCCCCTCTCATGCGACAAAAATTTATTTCAATTGAATTGACTACCAAATAAATAAAATAAATAGGAACGGGGTCTAAATGGCCTCCGATGCCGAAAAGACCTTAAACAAAAAAAAAATAAACTTAATTATTTCATATGGATGGCAGTTTTAAGTTAGTTTTTTTTTCTTTTTTTGTTCAAGCATTTTTTTTAATTTTGTGAAAGTTTTGCATTATTTTATTAAATAGGGAAGAGAATGGAGCCAATTAATTGAGCCTCAATTTAGTAATTAAACATTCCTTTATTGAAACGTTTCGGCCGGGATCAAACCTGCCATCTTCAGTCAAAGAGCACAGTGACGGCTCTACGAGGGGAGTGAGCGTATGCGGGAGGGGGGGGCATCTGCCCCCTGGATGTCCTCCCCCCTCCCAATTTTTCCTTGCTTCTCTGTTAATATAATTGGCTGCGTCCTCATGGGTGTATCTAGGAAATTTGGTTGGGAGGGCAATGGGACCAGCCATCGTCTTTGAGAGAGGGGGAGGGGGCCGGGACCCCCTAGTTACGCCCATGTGCATCCTCTTCCCTATTCAGCATATCAGTTTCAGCCACGTTCCACTATTCAATTCTTTTATTAAACCTGAGCATACCATTTTAGATTTTCTTATGAGTGGAGGAATTAACTTATAGTCTGTGACATTTGGACCACCAACAAATAAATATACTCACAAATATTGTTAAATACGAGAGAATTTATTTTCTGATTAAAAAAAAAAAAAATTGATTATCGTTAATATTTCAAATTAAATTATCTAAATTTTTAAGATGAAATTCTATCGTAAAAATTATATATGATAAATAAAATTTGAATCAAAACATAATTTATTGACATTTAATTGATTATAAATAAAAAAGAATGCATCGTTTCTATTTTACATATTTTTTATTTCACAGGTCGGATGAAATAAATACAAAACGTTTTAAAAAACAGTAATTCCCGATAATTTATAAAGCATTAATTCATACAAAATGCCAACATTAAGAAACGATAATATTGAGAAAATGTCGGGCAGCGAGTTATTGACTTGAAAGAGAGAGAGAGAAGAGAGAGAGAGAGATAAATGGCCAAATTTGAATGGTTTTGAAATATTAGCCGGGTCTTGACGTTAAAATTACAAAGACTCACTTATATGGTTCTATTTAGACTAAATTATCAACGCGGTGCTATCTTAAAAGCGTTCTCGAATCACGCCGAAGCCTTTGAGCTATAAATCAATTGACTCCGGGATTAGATGCGCCTTTGCTCCAAGGAAATCGAGCCAAGATTTATCTAATAGAATTATTCGAAACATGTTTAATACTTTAATTAACGTACGCCGCCATAAATCATACTAGCACGAATATTTTTCTAATATACTTTTCTTCGTATAAACTAATTATTATTAATTGAAAATTGTTTCTTTTTTGTTTCAACGGTGGGACGGAGGGTGTAGCGAATTTTTTTTTTTTTATTCAAATGACCACCCACGACGTTTCGACTTTTAATACCTTTCACCACTAGCAATTAGATAATAAATTTTTTGTCGTCGCCTCAAGCTCCTTTCTCTCTTCTTTTTTTTCCTCTCAAATCGTTGCCAAGAGATGTCATAAGTTTGCGAAATTTTTAAGAGATGTTAATTTTGATTTATATTGCTTTTTTATTTTAGATCTCCGGTCAATCCGGAAATTTATTTTGTCTATATTTTAGACTTTAGATATTGTTTAAGAGCCGTTATATCTTCTTAACATTTACATAAAGAGAGAAATTTAAATCTTCTTTCTAAACAACTCTCTTTAGGTAAAAAAAGCATTCATCATTTGTGAACGTGATTGACATTTCGACCCAAATTTTATGAGAAAATAATAAATAGGTTTAACATTCATGTAGATTAAAATCGAAAACACTTTAAGTCATGTGGATTTGCCTTCCTGAACTCTCCAGGCTTGTTTCAAAATTTGCCCAGTTGTTGCAACAACAAAAAAACCGAAATATATTGAGTTTAAAAAAAAAGTATTTTCTTTTTTAAATAGATTATTTTTAACGCTTAGGGTGCTTCATCTACTGAAGCTATTAGCGATCTTTTTTAGATATTTTCTTAAAAATAAGGATATTTAATGATTTAAGCATTCGTGATTGTTATTATCGGTATTAAACATGTGGCAGCCAGGGGTAAAATCTGATAAAAATTTTTAATTTTCCATTTGAAATTTTTTTAATAATCAACGTTTCGGACTCTAGTCCCGTCCTTCTTCGAGGTTTTTTATCAAATACCATACATCAATAAACTTAATGTATTATATCACATAGATAAATTTTTTATCACATTTTGTAATATAACAATCAGTTAATTAAATACTAGTGAATGTATTTTCATTTATAGTTTGGAGGGAAAGGGGTGTAGGTTTTCCGTGAAACATATTTATAAATAAAATTATTTAGTATAGGGGAGAGGGGGGGGAATTGGGACACGAGGCACATTGGGACATTCGAATTTTAGCTCTACTAAATATAAAGTTTGAGTTGTACTCTTTGACCGTTAGGGTGCATAAGTACCCATTTTATTAAGAAAAAATTTTCTATAATAAAATGGGCACATTTAGTAGAGCTAAAATTCGAATGTCCCAAGGTGCCTCGTGTCCCAATGTCCCGCCCTCTCCCCTATGTGAGGTTTCACTAACAAGTTGTAAATGAAAGAAATATTGAATTTCTAACTCGATATATTTCGGGCTATTAACCCATCTTCAGGAGTACATGTGACTGAGTGAATAAAGGAATAGATGCTACCAAGCAGGCTTGGGTAGGACTCCTTCCCAAGCCTGCTTGGTAGCATCTATTTTTTTAATAGTAATAATGGCGTAGTCCTGATTATTGAAATTCCTTTTTAGAAAAAGAGGTCCTCACCATACCTCTTTTTCTAAAAAGGAATCTATTCTTTTATTCACTCAGTCAGGAGTCCTACCCAAGCCTGCTTGGTAGCATCTATTCTTTTCTTCACTCTATTCTTTTATTCACTCAGTCACATGTACTCCTGAAGATGGGTTAATAGCCCGAAATATATCGAGTTTTTTTTTTTTTTTTTTTTAAACATTCACACTTTTTTCTCATTCACACTCATACTCACACACGCATTCACACAGTCTTTTCGGCAACTTAGGCCATTTAAGACTTTAGACGATAACCGTTGTAATTAATATATATATTGGGGGTTCAGGCATTTCTATTTAAGCCATCTGGTAATATATCGAGTTAGAAATTCAATATTTCTTTCATTTACAACTTAGTGAAACCTCACATATACTAAATAATTTTATTTTTATGTATTTTCATTTAATTTAAATGAGGATAAAAATTCATCCACACCATGATCCACACTACTAATTTGTTAAATTAAAAAATGTTATACAAAATTCCTCTATATATATATTGTAATACATTAAATTTTGCATTTGGTCAAAGATATATATTCAAATTAACAGCCTTAAAAGCCTCCAAAAGAAGGAGACGAGACTAGCATCCGAAACGTTAATCATTAAATAAAAATCAATTAGAAAATTTAAAAATTTTATCCCTAGCTGGCTTCAATCATATTATATTTTATTATATATTCGAATAAACAGCCTTGTCCAAAATAATATTCCCTTAGCTATTAGGTGTCGCTCAAGATCAGAAATTTTTAATTACAGTATAATTATTTGACTTTAGGTCAATAATTTATAACTAGCAGTATATTACAATAATATTATACTAGGGTTTAATTATTTATATTTTTAATTTCAAAAGTTAGGTGAATATTAAATAGGCGTAATAATTATCCAATATATTAAATTAAGTAGATAGAATTTTTCATGTAAAATTTGAAGTAATTATAGATCACTTTAAATGATTGATTAGCAGTTATAAATCAACTCTTGATAGTTAATAGTTTAATTTGGCTTGTTTTATATGAAAAATTTATTTTTTATTTTTTAATCGATTTCCTTTTGAAATATCGATTAATAAAATATTATATTTTTAACATTCATAAATCATTATTTTTGACATATTGGAAATTCAATAGATTTTAATAAATTAATTTTTTTTTTTCATTTTCTTGTTGTTGTTGTATTTTCGTAATTTCACGTAAAAATCACATTTTAATCGTTTAATTCAATCTTTTATTTTTCTCTCTCTTTGGAATATATATCGGTCCATCACGGTAACGGGTCTATAATTTAAAGCCTTTTATTAAAATACATTCGCCGTGGGTTCTTTTTTCTTAGTGATCCGCTTTGTAGATAGCTCAGGAGTTTCTTCAATCCGTGAGTTTCGTACCTACTTTAAACTCTCTATTTTCATTATCAGTAGAACCAAATCATTTACACCTACTAATATTATATATTAAACACTTAGTTTCTTTGTTATTCCTTGAACACTTTCAAAATTCGCCTCGAATATTATTTATAAAAAATGAAATAAAAAAAAAATTAAATTTTTACTATAAGATGGTGTCTAATATTTAGGGCACATACGGAAGCATAGCTCTAATATTCTTTATAATGATTGATGACTATTATTATATTTATATAGGTCTATCAATAATATTTTAATAAAAAAAATTATTTTACTTTTTTGTCTTTTCGTCCTCTCTGCTTCTCTGAGGCATCAATTATTCTCAACCATTTTTTTTTTTTACACTTTTAACGATTTCAAAATTTGGCGGCACACAAAGAAAAAGAAAAGTTTTAATTTTCATTTATTTGGCCCTTGACCAGAAGCCATACCAAAATTTTACAATACAAAAATCAGTAAAGTACTAGTACTCTTTATCCGATTTTGTTCAAAAGTTTCGTGTTACCCAGGAGGGTACCTAACTTAAATATAAAATTACAATCTCATAGCTCTTTTCGTTCTTGAGATATTTTGTTCACAGACACACAGACAGACAGACATACCATGTAGCAAAAACCACTTTTTTGGGATACAGGAGACCTCAAAACGTGTATATCCACCATAATCTCGACATCGAATTTTTGACATGAATCCAATACTTTCTCTCTATAATATTATATATATACATAGGTAAAAGAAAGTAAAAATCGGGACGAGTTTGATTTTTAGCAATCATCATACATACTTCCCCTTTTATAATATTGATATTTCATATAATAGTACTGCAAATAAAATATTTAATTTAATATTAGAATTAAAGCAAAATTAAACCTTGTCCAAAATCTTGATTCTTATTTATTTATTGAACTTGAAAATGACTCACTACCTGGCAAATTTATTTCACACAAATTCATCAAGATATATAGGGTGCCCGGAAATAACAGGTAGGGGAGAGGGGGGGGCACATTGGGACATTCGAATTTTAGCTCTACTAAATGTGCCCATTTTATTATAGAAAATTTTTCTTAATAAAATGGGTACTTAATGCACCCTAACGGTCAAAGAGTACAACTCAAACTTTATATATATATTTTTTTTTTTTTTTTTTTAAACATTCACACTTTTTTCTCATTCACACTCACACTCACACACACATTCACACAGTCTTTTCGGCAACTCAGGCCATTTAAGACTTTAGACGATAACCGTTGTGATTAATATATAAATTGTGGGTTCAGGCATTTCTATTTAAGCCATCTGGTAACTTTATATTTAGTAGAGCTAAAATTCGAATGTCCCAATGTGCCTCGTGTCCCAATGTCCCCCCCTCTCCCCTACCTAGAAAAGGAGATGATTCTACATGAAAAAATAAGACTTTTTTTTCCTATAAACTTAATATGCCCAGACGCTTCGTTTTCAAGATACAGGAGGTCAAAGTTGAATTTTTTTTTTTTTTTTTTTTTTGCTAATATCTCGAAAACCGTTTGAGATACAATGTAGCTTCTGTACACTATTTATGTTCATTAATGAAGACTCTTAGGTTCTCAAGATATTAGCAAAAAACCAAAAAAAAATTCAACTTTGACCCCCTGTATCTTGAAAACAAAACGTCTGGGCATATTAAGTTTATAGTAAAAAAAGTCTTATTTTTTCATGTAGAATCATCTCCTTTTCTAGGTACAGTGAGGGACAATATTAAGTCCCACCCAAGCGTTTTCTACTTATGATTATTTCATTGTTTTTAAAAAAATATTATATATTTATTAATGGAAACTTTCATGGTTCAAACCTAGAAAATTTCCAATAAAGATTTTTCTTTTCTTTTATAAAAACAATAAAATAATCACAAGTATAAAACGCTTGGGTGGAACATAATATTGTCCCTCACTGTACCTGTTATTTCCGGGCACCATAGGTATACGTTGAGTAAAATTATATATATAATAAAAACGGAAATTGATTATTATTAAAAAAAAAATAATAATAAAAATGTGCCCTACAACAGTTGTTTTTTTAAATATCTTTTTCCTGAAATTTTCATTTTCGCAATGGTGTATAAAAAATTTGTAAAAGGCGAGATATGGGCGGTGTTTTTCACACCTCGTCCCGGTGGCGTGCCTGGGCCGTATAAATCATCACTAGCGGTCGGCCGGCCGGCCGGCCACAGGGCCCAGGCCCTAATGACCCCACGGGCCCACTTTTGTTCGGCCCCCGGGGCCACACGTTAACGTTAATTACTCCTCGGCCTCCTCGTTTAGCTAATCAACCGCAACACTAGTCGAAACTTTTTTATAATTAAATTTTGTCATCAATTATAATTTATATGGCTACCCATAATGTTTTGACCATATAATATATTTAAATTTATAAAGGCATTAATCTTAGACAATAAATAATTATATCCTAGCGTTATGAGAGGTGTACTTCTCTCTCTTTAATTCATCACTTAAATAGATTTTTATTATTCTTCTCGAGGTATCTAAACATTTTTTTCTTTTCAATATATAATTTTAACAATTGTCAAAATAAATTTATAGGTGATAAATTGTAAAATTAATCTAGTCCATATGAAAACATTCATTCCAGGATATAAGAAAATATTACAAATAGAATACATGAAATCGGTTCTTTGGAAATCAATCCCAGAAATCCCCATATTAATTTCTAGACAAAAAAATAGGATTTGCCCTCCCCTTATTTACTGCAATAATAGTCTCGAGTTCAAAGATTCATTTTCTGTTCTGGGAGTGACAGTTACATCTGATCTCTCCTGGAGCAACCACATCTCTTCTGTGGTTAAATCTGCCGCAAGGAAATTGGGTTTCCTATTCAAAACGAAGCGTTACTTTTCCTCCCAACAACTCCTAATCCTCTATAAAGCCCAAATTCGGCCGTGTCTTGAATATTGTTCCCACCTTTGGCGAGAGGCGTCGAAAGACGCTCTCTCCTCCTTGGACACCATACAGAGGCGTGCAATTAGACTGATAGGTGATTCTACCCTTACTGCATCCCTACAGTCACTAGATCATAGAAGAAGAGTATCTTCACTATCTCTCTTCTACAGGTATTACCATGGTCAATGCTCTGCCGAATTAAAATCAATTATCCCACCCAATGCAACATATTCACGGAACACAAGAGAGGCATCTTCCCAGCATCCCTATGCTGTTCAGATCACGACTAACAGAACAAAACAATTTCATTCTTCCTTTGTCCCCATGACCTCCCGTGATTGTAACAAGCTCCCTGCGTCTATCTTCCCCAAAACCTACAATCTTCAGACTTTCAAGTCTAACCTCAACAGGCATCTTCTCAGTTCCCGCAGTTGAGTTTCCCCTTTATGCTTCTCCTTTTGTTTTTATTTTCTTCCTGGCTGCATGTGACTATTGGTCATTATAGGTCTTCGGACCTTATGCACCCATTCAAAAAAAAAAAATATGGGGCTCAGACTTATTAAACATAACATATTCTTTATTAAAAAAAAGTGAATAATTAATAAATATATTTTCTTTTACTAAAAAAAGTAAATTGATATAATTGGAGGTTTACTTCTTTTAAATTCGTATGATGGAGTTCACGATAATTAAAACAAAGCATTGTACTTTATTATACAGGAATTTTATTGCCATACAACTGTTGTGTGCGCATTCTCACAGTTTCGGTTCGAAAAGGACCATCATCAGGCCTGAAACATACAAATTGTTCTCTTAAACTTAATGCACCACCGGGCCAATCTCTCATATGGTTACATATTCATTCTCTTCACAATACAATGAACAAACTAAACAATAATGATTTTTATAAATTTTAAGGAGACAGATAATACTGTTCTGTTCAAAATCAAAAATTTATTTATAAATAGTTTCAAGACTAAGTCACTTTTTTCAAAAAAAAAATAAATAAATAAATAAAAATCTGGTGTGACTGGCGCACAGCACACAACTTTCTCTTACCTTCGTATTATAGTACCTTATAGTATTGGATTCATGTCAAAAATTCGATGTCGAGATTTTGATGGATCTTCACGTTTTGAGGTCCCCTGAATCCAAAAAAGTGGTTTTCGCGACATGGTCTGTCTGTGTGTGTGTGGGTGGGTGGGTGGGTGGGTGGGTGGGTGGGTGTGTGTGTGTTCAATTTTAAGCATGAAGGAATTGAGCTACGAGGTTGAAATTCTATATTTAACTTAAACACCCCCGGGATCGGAAAAATAAGCTTTTAATCAAAATCGGCCAAAGATTACTAGTACTTTACTGATGTACTTTTTCAGTTTTTTCGATTTTCTCAAAATTTGCTCCAACGATTTTTTTTAAATTCAAAAATCAATTATTTTTTAGATGCTCTTTAAAATGTATATTCTCATTTTGAGATTGAAATCTTCTGAAGACCACTTTACTCTTGTATTTCATAGGGAAGATAGGAGAAATGGTTGCCATGGTAACAAAATATAAATATTTTCCCATACTTATAAATTTTACATCTGAATTCATATGTTCCTTACTGTCGGGAACTAAATATATGTCGACACAAAAAATCTGGTGTGACAAGCACAGTACACAACTTTCGATTACCGAAGGTGACAAGCACAGTACACAACTTTCGATTACCGAAGGTAAGAGAAAGTTGTGTGCTGTGCTTGTCACACCAGATTTTTTGTGTCGACATATATTTAGTTCCCGACAGTAAGGAACATATGAATTCAGATGTAAAATTTATAAGTATGGGAAAATATTTATATTTTGTTACCATGGCAACCATTTCTCCTATCTTCCCTATGAAATACAAGAGTAAAGTGGTCTTCAGAAGATTTCAATCTCAAAATGAGAATATACATTTTAAAGAGCATCTAAAAAATAATTGATTTTTGAATTTAAAAAAATCGTTGGAGCAAATTTTGAGAAAATCGAAAAAAACTGAAAAAGTACATCAGTAAAGTACTAGTAATCTTTGGCCGATTTTGATTAAAAGCTTATTTTTCCGGTCCCGGGGGGTGTTTAAGTTAAATATAGAATTTCAACCTCGTAGCTCAATTCCTTCATGCTTAAAATTGAACACACACACACCCACCCACCCACCCACCCACCCCCCCACACACACAGACAGACCATGTCGCGAAAACCACTTTTTTGGATTCAGGGGACCTCAAAACGTGAAGATCCATCAAAATCTCGACATCGAATTTTTGACATGAATCCAATACTTTCTCTCTATATATATATTACATATATACATAGGTAAGAGAAAGTAAAAATTATGTCTCCCACTCCAAAACATATATAATTCATGGCATTTCACCCCGTTTGGGGAAATATATATTTGAATAAGAGACAAGGAATTCATGGTATGTACTGGTTTTTTAATGACAATTTTTTTTTTGAAAAAAGTGACATAGTCTTGAAACTATTTATAAAAAAATTTTTTGGATTTTGAACAGAACAATATTATCTGTCTCCTTAAAATTTATAAAAATCATAATTGTGATGTTTGTTCATTGTATTTTGAAGAGAATGAATATGTAACCATATGAGAGATTGGCCCGGTGGTACATTAAGTTTAAGAGAACAATTTGTATGTTTCAGGCCTGATGATGGTCCTTTTCGGACCGAAACTGTGAGAATGTGCACACAACAGTTGTCTGGCAATAAAATTCCTGTATAATAAAGTAAAATACTTGGTTTTAATTATCGTGAACTCCATCATACGAATTTAAAAGAAGTAAACCTCCAATTATATAAATTGATAATTTCTCTTTCGTCTCTTTTTAATTTAAAAAAAAGTAAATAAAATTTTAGTCTGATTTTTTTTCACTTCTCAGTTTTTTTACTTTCTCTTACCTATGTATATATGTAATATATATATAGAGAGAAAGTATTGGATTCATGTCAAAAATTCGATGTTGAGATTTTGATGGATCTTCACGTTTTGAGGTCCCCTGAATACAAAAAAGTGGTTTTCACGACATGGTCTGTCTGTCTGTCTGTGTGTGTGTCTGTCTGTCTGTCTGTGAACAAAATATCTCAAGAACGAAAAGAGCTAGGAGGTTGATATTTTATATTTAAGTTAGGCACCCCCATGGGACGTGACACGAAGCTTTTGAACAAAATTGGCCAAAGAGTACTAGTACTTTACTGATGCACTTTTTCAGTTTTTCGATTTTCTCTAAATTCGGTCCAACGATTTTTTTTTAAATTCGAAAATCAATTATTCTTTAGATTCGCAATAAAATGTATATTCTCATTTTGTCATTGAAATCTTCTGAAGACCACTTTACTCTTGTACTCCATAGAAAAGATAGGAGAAATGGTTGCCATGGTAACAAAATATAAATATTTCCCCATGCTTATAAATTTTACATCTTGAAAATCGAATGTACCATACTGTCGGAAACTAAATACATGTCGACACAAAAAATCTGGTGTGACAAGCACAGAACACAACTTTCGATTACCGAAGGTAAGAGAAAGTTGTGTGCTGTGCACCAGTCACACCAGATTTTTCAAGGTTCAAATAATTTATTTTATGTGGATTGAAAATTTTATTTAAATTAAAATTCTTCAAAGATCATTTAGTTAGGAATTAATACTGCGTGCATTGAGGAAGGTTAATAGAAAGTCAATAAGAAATATATTGACAAATGAATTTAAATATATGACTAATTATAAGTATCCTGGCCAGATTATTATCATGAAATTGACGTCAGAGAGATTAAAAAAATAGTTTTTCGATCGTTCAAAAATTACAAATTGTAATTATTTTCTTCTCCCTTATTTTGTATACCGGTATAATATAATTCGAATAAATTTTTGTCGTTCAGGACAAGTAGCAAAACTTTTACTCGTTGAACAAGAAGTGGGATCTCTACGTCTGTGTTAAAGCCCTGTTAAAAAGGCTTAAGATACAATCGTAAAATCTTCAAAAATACTTTGATTTACCTATTCTATACTAGGCCATAGCGCCATGGTCGAGTACTCGCCTCTTGTGCTAAGGATCATAGTTTCGCTTCCCGTCCCAAGCAATAAAAATTCATTTTATCAGACTATTGTTACCAGCGTAAATAATTCTATACATGATCAATGTAAAAATAGTTTGTCTAGATGGTCTAGAGCAGGGGTGTCAAACTCAAAAGCTAAGCGACCACAATCGACTCGAGCTAAGGAAGGGATTTTTTATTTCCTTCTTTATGCCAAACCGCCTTATCTATGACGCAATTAATTATAGGCTAATTTATTATTTTTTACCCTTATCACTAACATCCCAGCTTTTTATTAGAAAAAAAGGTTAGCTACTATTATTATATTTCACTTATAAGATCATTTAATATTTTTAATTATCATCTCAAGTGTTTGTCTTGTTTACTTTATAATAGTAATAATATTCTGAAGAAATGTTAATCATTTAACCGACCTGAAAGTTCTTTTAGAGGTGACTGTCAAATTTCAAGGGATTAAATGACCTCATGGGCATAAGACTAGAATATATAATGTCCGAGATTTCAAGCAAGAGAGGTAGAGAGAGAGAGAAAAAAAGGAAAATAATAGACATTTTGAGGATAGATGCTGCTCACCTGTGCCTCATGTTATGATTTACGACCGTTGTTTACCTGTTTACCTGAGTAAGGTTCTATCCTTGGCCGTCGGGGCAGCACTTTCGGGCTCGGACTTTCAGACACCTGCAAATTAGACCTAGGAGGCATTTAATCGCACAGGCCCAAGACAAATGATTGCTAATATTCGGGTATTGACATGGAAAACAGTTTACACCTACAAAAAATATATATATGAGGGCCATTTTTTTTTTAAAAAGGTAATTAAGCTTTGAGATCAACAATATTTTACAAAGAAATGACGGCTCTCCATCCCCCTAAAACACAAAAAAATAATAAAACATTGAAAATACCTTTTGTCAGCTTGGTTGTAGATTTTTAATTTAATTTAGAGAGGTATCTTCTATTTAAAGAGATTTGTATTTTTTTCTTACGTTTCGAGCCCCTTCTTCAGGGCTAATAAATTTGTTGAATTAAGATTTAGAGCAAAGCTATATTTAGAATGAAAAATTAGAATGAAACAAAAAGATATTTTCCATCTAGTTTATTTATCTGCATACTCTTATTGACGTTTCGGTGACTAGGCTTCTCCCATCGTCAGAACAATAGATATTTTAAACAAAACTGTATGTTTTTTGTTAGTGGGAGAAGCGCTCCATGGCCTCCGGGAATAGAACCCAGGATCTCCAGCCTCCCGGGAGCCATGGGGTTATTGGCCCACGAACAAAAAACATAGTTTTGTTAAATATATCTATGACTTACAATAGTTAAGGCCCGAATCGAGATAGCCTATAGTGAATTCTAATATCTTATTCAAATATAAAGATCTCGAAAAATATTTAAGATATTTTTTATTTTATTAGGTTTGTACAATAAGGGAGGGAAGTTCAAACCTCCCCCCCCCTCCCCCCTCTCAAGGGACATGAACTAAAAAACAATTTTTCAAATCCTTTTTATTTGCCTACTTCTTCTAGGGAAATAAAAAATTAATTCATGGATGTTTCAAACGCATCCTGCCTACTTGAGAATTTCTTATGCTAAGTTAATGTATTTTTCAAGTGGGGGGTTTCTTTCATATTTTCCAACGATCACTCTTATAATATGTGTAGCCAGAGAGAGGATGCTACGAAAACATTCTTGAATTCTAGATTTCTCTGGAAAAATTTTAATTATTTTTTTTTTTTTTTTTCAAATTTATTGTCTTAAGTCTTGTGTTTAAAATGTTCAATAGGCCCATTGAGAATCATTTTAAGCAAGTAAGATGCTTGTTTTAACCCTTCCCTCCCTCATTTCTAACTAGAGATGATCCTGAATCCCCTCCACCCTTACATATTCAACCCTTGTGCTATATGATAAACAATTTATTTGTACAATTCCACTCAAATTTTTTTACCTGCCTATAGATTAAACCTTTCTTTAAAAAATTCCAATTTTTGGGTCACTCACCTTAATTATAATAATATGTAAAAGAAAATTAATTTTACATCAAGTGTGTGAATAAAAATTTTATCATTCAAATTCAAATTTATCCAGTACAAATTGGAATTTTTAGAAAATTGAATAAATTCAATGTCCGCTCGGTCCTTTTCTTAATAATAAATTATTATTTATTTATTTTTTAAATAAACTTGAAAATAAATTTCGCTTTATTCTTCTCGTTTTAAAATTAATGGAAAGATCATTTTTATTCGAGAAAAATTTATTATTAAAAAAAATCGTCTTCTTTTGACAGCACTAATTTTAAGTTAAACAGTCACTTGAAAAGGAAAGTTTATGATAAATTCCTCTGGTGGTTATAGGCGATTGTCACAGCCCTTTGTTCCCTTACAATAGGGCTGTTTGCCCAACAACAGTAGAAGTCACTTGTCACCCGGGGATTTTGACTTTTGAGTCCTTTTTTTGGTGGGGGAAGGGGGGAGGGGGTGGGAAGGGCTCCAGCACCGACCTCAACCGGCTCAACATAATTTATGTCTTAAGACATTTTTTTTTCGTCGCTATATAATTGATTTGATGCTATCATGAAAAATTCTTAGGAGAAACTTAATTTATTTGAACACCAACCTTTAGGATATTTATTTTTAGTCACTTTTCAACCGTAAAATTTTTTGATTGATTTTTTTTCTCTGGTTTTGAATTATTTATTTAATCTATTGTTATTTTAATATTAGATTTGTTCCAAGAGCATTTTCAACTTTTGTCCCTTTTAGACCTTTCTTGCTTAGTTAGATAACGGTCAGTTGCTTCTCGTACTGAGCGATAAATTGTATTGTCCTTTAAAAGTACTAGTGGTTTACTGATGTACTTTTTCAATTTTTTATAGATGCTCTTTGAAATGTATATTCTCATTTTGCCATTGAACTGTTCTGAAGACCACTTTGCTCTTGTACTTCATAGGAAAGATAGGAGACATACCAGATTTTTTAAATAAATATTCAATCACTGTTCGATTTTTAAGTTTATATTATTAAATATTTTTAACAAATAATCAAAACACGTCAGCTCTCTTTTTGTTAGATCGATTATATGGTACATTCTCGTGAAGGAAGGACTTATGCTTAGGTGCAATTTACGAACTTCCTGATGACCTGTTTATTTATTACTAGCCGCGCCGCCCGCCTTCGGCGGGCTTCGCGTCTAGCCAGGGGGCTACGCCAGGGACCCCCACCCCGCTGGCTCGGGCCCGCCTGCGGCGGACCCTCGCCTTTCTTAAATATGAGAAACGGGCTGGCGTCTAGACAGGGGGCTACGCCCCCCTGGACCCCCAGCCGCTGGCTCGGGCCCGCCTGCGGCGGACCCTCGCCTTAAATATGAGAAACGGGCTGGTGTCTAGACAGGGGGCTACACCCCCTGGACCCCCCAGCCGCTGGCTCGGGCCCGCCTGCGGCGGACCCTCGCCTTTTCTTAATTATAAAAAGAAAATTATTATTACTACGTATTCCAATCCAGTGCCTGCTTGAGGATTTGTTTACCTTCATAGAATACACAACTTCAAAGAATACTTGAATATTTCTCTATACATTTCCTATGGGAGAAATCGTAACTTTAAGAATTAATAACTCAAAAAGTTATAGGAATTTTGGGACCCGAGTATTTTTCCGGGACTCTCTATAACGTCCTCTATAAGACTGCAAAATTTCGTTTCAAAATTCCAATGGGAAGTTGGTCAAACAGAGAGTGACAGACGGACAGACAGACAGACGGACAGACGGACACTCCGTAATTATTATATATAGAAGATTAAATGACAGTTAATCTTGAATTTTCATTTTATAATGGGAGTTTTATTTTACTTTGCTTTTAAATAAATCTGAGTAAGTGCGAGGTAACCGAAGATTTCACTATTATTAATTGAGTCAAATATAGG
This sequence comes from Euborellia annulipes, assembly GCA_023213315.1. Classification (NCBI taxonomy): domain Eukaryota; kingdom Metazoa; phylum Arthropoda; class Insecta; order Dermaptera; family Anisolabididae; genus Euborellia; species Euborellia annulipes. The sequence goes on along the minus strand of JAKCPI010006962.1, from coordinate 1,759 downwards.
TATAACTCAAAAATTTTCAGATTATTGTCCTTTTTGTTGTTTATTATCAATCGCTTAGAGTAGGCTAAAATATATTGAAATAAATCCAACTAGATATTTAGATTGATAGATAAATCCTCCTTTGAGTTCGTTTTATTTTCGCTTACCCTATATATGAAATATTTCAAATTTATTCGATCTGAGTTAGAGAAATTTTTCTCCTGGAAGGTAGGCAATTTAAATGACCAAATCACTAATGGATTTTTCTATTAATTGAACCAGAGCTCTCACTTCTATATCGAATCGCCCATTCTCAGTTGCTAATATCTAGGAAAATCTAACAAACATGCAAGATTGTCCTCTTAATAATCGAATTGAGTGTTAGTTGTCATTTGGGTTGCCTATCTTCCAGCAACTATATACGAAGAAATTCCTTAACTCGTCTTAAATACAGTTATGAATTAGTTCTACCGAGGCTCGCTTTCATAAATATACAAAATTACAGTACCAGCCACGCGTGTTATAGATTCATCATACTTGTCATATTTGACAACTCCTGATTATAAAATTTCTAATATAGGAATGGAAGTAGAAATTAAGAAATATTTATATTATTAGATGGAGAAATAGATAACCTGTTCTTAATTGAAATAACAAATTTGTCATTTTTAAAAGTTAATTTAACTATTTCCCGCTCCAATTCTATCTAACGCAATAAAGAAAAGTGATAATTATTGTAAAACAAAAAAATTTTAATCATTTCAAAATTGATAATTAGTTTTTTTGTTTAAAATATTTATTTAAATCTTCAAGCCGAGTCTAATCCGAATAACGAAACGCAAAACAAATCCAATAAGTCCTGAGGGGCTGACATTTTGACTGACAGCCGGGAAACGACTCCCGGGATTTAAACTTGGGAGGAAATTTGTCGGGATTAGAAGCGGTCTGACACCTTCCCCCACAAATTCAGAAATTCAGTTGGTTCACCTGTTCTTGAAAGGTGCCAGGTTGACACCTCGGGAAAAACATTCCACCCTCCTCCCAAAAAAAAAAAAAAAACTCCAAGGACAGTCACAGTTAGTTGAAATCTCGTTAGCAAGACAAATATTTCAGGTAGAAGATGTGAATATGAAGAGGATTTAAGAAAGATGAAGGAGGGGGTTGGTTAAAGAAAAAGGAAAGTTGTTTGTAAATTATACCCACTCTCTGAAACTGAATAATGCATAACACGATGAATACATATGTCAAGTTAATCCTTTTCGTCCCGTGGAATGCGCAACTGGATATTTAAATGTCTCAAATACAGAATATATATTGATATAGCCTACTTGATTAACATAGATAAGTTTAAATTAATATTAATTAAATTTCATTAAAGGCAAGAGAGATTTTTTATAAAGTCAATTTTTATAAATTCTTCCATCTTTAAATATATGTAAAAACAACAAAATATTTTGTTATACCAAAAAAGGAGACATTGGAGATAAGCACTTTCAAAAATTGTACACTGAAAAAGCAATATATTTATAGTTAATAGATTTTATTTAATGCAAAGAAATCCTTGACATAATAATGGCGAAATAAAAAGTCGGTTCAATACTAATATTTGATATTTTTTTATTAAATATAATATATGACTAGCTAAAATATAGATATATTAATAGTTAAGATGCCTCTATTTGAATCAGTTACAATAATTTTATTCCCATATCCCTTAGGCAAAAGCGGCTCAACCCTAGATATATTAATAGTTAAGATGCCAATATTTAAACCGAGCATC